>JALMQS010000205.1:150429-219521 GCA_024734495.1 Forficula auricularia
AAATCATATGGTCTGACTTCCTGGTAGTCCAAAAATGTAAATCATTGAAATTATGGCAAGAAACGTGGGAAAAGGATACCAAAGGTCGACATTTATATAAGATTAAACCTACGGTGTCCCTATTACCATGGTTTAAAACAGTTAACATTCCACGCAAAGCTATTACATCAATTTCAAGAATGAGGACTGGACACTCATCACTGAAGTTACATCTGCATCGAATTGGAGTGGTGGAGTCCCCATTGTGTAGGTGTGAACTTACCAGTGAGGGGCTCAATCATGTGCTGCTTGAATGTGAGCTAAACAAAAAGTGGACACAATTGCTATACTGTGAAATCAACGAAAGTGTAAAATTCCCAATAAATAGTGATTATCTTTTGTCCTTGTGTGAGTGCAGTGAAAAAGTTGTGATGGCTCTTCAGAGATTTGTACTAAGGGCTAGTGTAAATATTTAAAATTATAAAATAATACAAAGAATGTGATTGGCTAAATGGTTCTGACTAAAAGCCAGGAAGGGAGAAAAACCTTCTCCCTTAAAAAAAAAAAAATATTCATAATTTGTTTATTTATTTTTTTTGGTTATAATATTTCCTAATGTTTTTTCCTTTTTTTTTCTTCATTAGCTGAGCAAATTATTCGCTGTTATCTCAGTGGTATGATATGCTTTTTTTCCGGGGCGGTATATATATTTCTTCCCCCCTAAAAGCACTTTTCTGATTTTTATTTTGTACATTTAAGGTTTTACAGATCATCCTATTATCTGTCATGATATTGTTCAGGTTCCAGTATTGAAAATAAATATATTGCAACATTATTTGTCAAAGGGAGGGCAAGCTGGGGAAAAATAATGAGAAATTTGTTATTGGTAAAATAAATTAAACACATGTTCTGTACATTTAAATCTACAAATAGTAACAATACTAATATTAAAAACAAATACTCTTTATTATAGAAAAAATAAGAAAATATATAAATAATATATAAAAATTTTATTGTTAGGATAAATAAACTGAATTTGCTTCTTTCCAGTAATTTATTTTGATTTTCAAATGGTTATTCCAAATATTTCGAGAGCGTTCTCAGCATCTTTCCTCAGTGGAAACTGTGAAGCCACACAACAGGCAAGATCAATCGCAAAGACAGAAATATATAAAATCAAATCAATGTAATGTAGTTTATAAAATGTCTTGACATTGATTGTAATAAAATTTATATAGGCACTTGCAGGTAGACCTATGGAAAAAGATTATATGAACACAAAAGATCTGTGCTTAAAAGAGAACAACAACCAAACAGCATTGGCACAACATGCGCGGACTGAGGGTCATAATTTTGATTTTGAAAATTTTAATATAATTGACTATGAAAAAAATAAAACAAAACGTTTTTTCAAGGAATCGTGTTTCATCCAACAAAGCCTAAAAAACACGGTAAATTACAAGGTAGACACGGGCTTTTTAATGAGGGAATACAAAATTTTAATTGAAATGACAAATAAATAAACATTTATGCTTTTTTATTAATTAATTGCGCGTGCCATAAAGTGTAGACAATTTTGTGGTCGTTGACCTTCCGCTCAACTGGTCATTAACAGTAATTAGTTGGTTAAATTTAAACTAGCTCTGGTGTTTGACCATTTTTCAATTTTTTAAATTTCATTAGACTCCATTATAAGGAGATGTAAACAATTGTATATTCGTATGTTGTCTCATTTTAAATTTGTATATATATGTATGTGTGTGTTGTGTGATCGAGCTTTTTATCAATGTTCTGTACAAACTGATGGAGTCGGCACATTGGTGGGGGAGTGGGTGAGTACTTTTTTGACACCTGTAATTATAACAACTCACTGACTTGCCTATTGTGTGGTCCCACAGTTTCCACTGAGGAAGAGATGCTGAGAACGCTCTCGAAATATTTGGAATAACCATTTGAAAATCAAAATAAATTACTGGAAAGAAGCAAATTCAGTTTATTTATCCTAACAATAAAAATTAATATATCCAGTACACATTCAAGCCAGCAAAAATTCTTATAAATATATAAAATTATCAACATAATACAATTAAAAATTTAGAGAGAAAAATATACTAAGATGCAAAAAAAAATCGACCCACTAATAAAACTTGATTAAATAGCAAATTATTTTAAAATTTTTACAAATATTCATATAATTTGTTTCATTAACTCTCAAACTAACATATTCAATAAATATTAAATATATTAGTTTGCTGATGGAATAGATTCAAATTTACAAGAAATCATAAGTTGGTGTCATCTGTTAAATTCGATGGAATTAAATACTTTTAATTATATGTCGGAAGGGTTACCTCGGATCGAACCCGAGTGCCAGTAACTATAATTCGGCTCACCTGCAGGATGCGAACCTCTCTCTGACATATGTACACGCGTAAAATATTTATAAGTGTACATATGTCAGAGAGATTCACATCATGCAGGTGAGCCAGGTGGCCGGATTGCTGTTACTGGCACTCGGGTTCGATTCCCGAGGGGGGTGAAAAACAACCCTTCTGACATGTAATTAAAAATATTTAATTCCATCGAATTTAATAGATGACACCAACTTATGATTTCTTGTCAATAAATATTGTTGATAATTTTTGAATTTTATAAAAAAAAAATAAGTAAAATTAAATTAAAAGATACAATTGCAAATTATCCTACTTTCTCAATATCATTTTACATTTAAATAAATTTTTAATAAAAGATCAAATTCCATTTGAAATATCAATAAAATGTATCATTTTGAATTAATGAATCATTGATAGAAAGATCAAATATACAAAATGAATATTTCTCAAGTTCAAGTATTTCAAATTGTTTAGCCCAATTAATCAAGGGATAAGTCAACGTCAAGTGGAAAGTAAACTTGCAATAAGCAATAATTTTCATAATGTATGGTTACCTACTTGTAAAAAAATTAAAAATGATTTACTATTTAATAAAGTTTTTATTGGTGGGTCGATTTTTTGCACTCTAGATATGTGATACTTTTTTCCTAGATTTTGCTTTAGCCATACCATGTATGGTAAAGTAAAAATAAGTTTTAACTCATCTTCAAATTTTTCTGATTTTAAGAGTGTAAATAAAATAGAATTTAATCAATAAATCAGATTTTATTTCAGAATCTAATTTTTTTTTATTATTTTTTTTCAGCTTCAATTGTACCTATACGAAACGTTTCGTTCGCTGTCTTTCCAAGTTAAATTCGTGCCCTGAATTTAAATTCATCTTGACTTCAAGGTAAGATTTTCAACTATTTTTTATATTCTAAATATTTTTTTTTTAAATAATTAACACTGAAGGTAAAAATGTTTTTACTAGATTATTTATTTATTTATTAATCCATTTCATTGAGAGTATTAGTTTTTATTTAAAATCTATAGTTATTAAATCGGGCAGCAGGCTGGAGAGTTTTCATTTAATTAAAAAATACCCCGAATCGTGGAATAGATTTTTTATACATACCTATAATCCGATTAACAATCTATATAAATATATATATTGATATTTTAGTATTATGGGTTTCCAGAAACAACCTGTAATCGACATTTTTATACACTTTTATTGCGTAATATGGTAATTCTAAAAATATTTATGAACCGGAATGCATAATAGTAAGAAATTTTTGTATTAAATGTATTGATAGTGGATTTTATTATATCTCTTTAAAAATTGATTCCGCGACATTTCAGCCCCCGACAAAATATCCCCCGACAAAATATCCCCCTACAAAATATCCTTCAGACAAAAATATCTCATGACAAAATAACCCCTTCCCTTCGTGTATCTTATGAGTAATGCAAATGACTTCCGGTTCGGTTAATATACACTAGCTAGGCTCGGTTGGGCTCGTATAGTTTTTTGGGCTGGAAGTTTTGATACGGTTCTGTTGACGCCAACCGAACCGTCTAAAAACCAGCCCGAAAAAGAGCTATACGAACCCAACCGAGCCGAACTTGAATATATATTAACCGAACCTCCGAAAGTTTAGTTCGGGTGGGGTGTATTTCGGGCTCCCAATTTTTTTTCTAATCAAACACATAATGAAAACCGAACCAGCCAATCGTCGGGCGGGCTGTGTTTTGGGCTCCCAATTTTTTTTCTAATCAAACACATATTGAAAACCGAACCAGCCAATCGTCGGGCGGGGTGTGTTTGGGGCGCTATATTTTCGCCTAATATTATAATAATAATTAATAACGACAATGATTAATAACACTTTTAACAAACAATCAATAATTGTGTAATGTAAACATAGACTATAAATAAGTAAATGTAGATGATAAATACTATATTATAGATAGTAAAAATAATAAATTGTTAGCTAGAAAATCTAACGACAGACAGTAGCACTTTCAAACAGCTAATTAGCCGCCAAAATATGAAAGTCTGTTTATATTATTCAAAACTATGATTATAAGCTTCTCACTTAATCTCTTTTGTATTCTCCCTTATACTGGGGAATATTTTGTCAGAATATATTATGTCGGGGGATGTTTTGTCGGGGGCTGAAATGTCGCGGCACCTTAAAAATTCTATTGATTGAGAAAGGACAAATTTCGAGCAATCGAGTAATTTTTTTTTTCTAATTATTATTTATTTAATAAACCACTTGTTTTATTTTGATTCAACCAACACGATTGATTTTTATTTAACCACCTGTTACCAATTAATTTAATTAAAAAACATAATAGTACAGCCAAATTGTGCTCAAATGGGAAAATTTTGGGGAGGTTCTGATTTTTTGCATTTATATGTTTTTTGGAGCGCTGAATTTAAATCTGAGGTCTCCCACCAAAATTTTCGTGACGCAACATTGTAGAGAATGAAAAAAATGTGAAAATAGTTTTTTTAGTTATAGCTCGAAAACTATGAATTTTACCCAAATAACTGTGGGAAATTAATTGCTTGATTAAGTATTTAATTTAAAAGTGAATTATATTGAATTCTGTTTAAAATCATATGTTCGCCACATGTCCGCCTGGGCCTTGTACCCTTGTGAAGGCGGCATTCTTTCTTCTTGGTCGGGTATTGTCCCGAAGGTCTTTATGTTCAGGCTAAAAGCATGTAATAAATATTATTATGACAACTTGTGTCCAAGGGCTGTCAGCTGCCGACACCCTCACCCCACTTATATGCATGTGTGTGTGTAAGTGTATGTGTGCGCTGCCAAGGGTTGGTTGCAACTGCAAGTCAGTTGGTTGAAAAACGAGTGATGGTTAAGACATGCTTGTCGATTTGATATAGTTGAAAGCCAGTGGTGCTTAAGATGACACGATGTATTAATTAACGATGTGTATTATGATGTTTGACGACGACCCCTAGACACGAATATGTATAACCCCCTTTTTGTAAATAAATATATATATAAAGAATGAATTAGTGTGTTATTTCACCCCTATGAGCGAAGGGGGTGAAACCGCGCCTTCTACATAACCTTCCTATTTGAAATGAAAGTTCATAAAATTTCCTAAAAGTTTAATTATTTAGGTTTTTTTCTCCGACGAACCGTTCGGGCTCAAGCGCAAAATTCACGTTTTCGACCTCGGCAGCCCCCCCGGATGACCCAAAAACTCGCACTTTTTTTGATATTTTCCCATTTTGACCATGAAGGAACACGTTTTCGACAAAGACCACTCTATTTATTTTAAACTAGATTACATTTTCTACAATTAAGACAAAGTTTCATCTTAATTGAATAAATGGTATTGCGTGCCGCAATTCTAAAACTGCAATTTTTTGCAAAAAATCTCAGTTTTTCTTTCATAAAATGAAAACCACTTATTCTAGAAACATGATTCTTATCTTATTCTATAGGATATTTTGATATTTTCTCGGTTTCTCGAAAACGGCTCTAAAGATTTGGAAGAAATTTACGGGTTTAGGGGGTTTTTGTGTTGATATTTCAATCTGTCACGGTCTCATCTTCGGCTAAGTTGTTTTTGATGGATTTTTTGTTAATTGAAATAATTATTCACAGGTGGTTGTTTGAATAAAAATGTATAATTACATTTTTTCAATTTTCTCTTTAATAAAATTAATTGGTTTTTTTACTTTAAATTCCACTAATAGACCATTACAAATATTATTATATATTAAAATTAGAAAATTTAATTAATTAGTTAACTGATTCAAAAAATTGTCATTGAAGATGTAGAGGAAGAATTTAATTCTGAATTGATGGAAAGTCTGCCCAAAGATAAAGGAAACTAGATACTAGGCAATTCCGATTGAATTGAAATGGTATTGAATTTTTGACATTTCGATTATTTTAGGTATCAATTGCTGAAGATATCGATTTAATAAATACCAAGTCTCACTTTTGGGAACTGTTAAGTCAATGATGGAATCTGACGGCGGTAACCATGGGGACGCTTGATATTTACTTATTATTGTTGTTTTGTTTTTGTGTCTCGCAAATAAAGGTTTTGTTTACATTTACGCCTAGTCCTTTTATTTAACTATTCGAATAAGAACATAACAGGAACTTTTTTTTTGAAATGTTTTTTTAATGAAACTAATTATTAACAGATGGTTGAATCAAAATAAAACAAATAGTTGATTAAATCAAAAACAAACACATGCATTATCGAGATTGCTCGGTGTTCCAGGTACTAAGTTATTACGATACTAATGTTTGTGGTTCCGTATTTACCAAAAATTAATTAGTGCTTTATATTTTCTTAAAGTGATGTTATATTTTCAAATTCTCATTTAATAATATAATTTTTCATAAGAAAATATTATAATTTTACTCAATTTTTGAACAATTATTATCGCCGCATAAATATGCACGTTGAAATCTAATTAATTAATTGGATTTTGAATAAGGAATAGAGATAACTTATTTTCTGATAAAAATTTTTAAGAAAAAAATAAAAACCGACTTCAAAAAATTAAATGCAATAAATAAAATACACTAAAAGGTATAAAATAATTATTATTTTATTTAGTTACAATCTAAACGACGAAATATTAACACGAAATTACTTTTTAAAGTCGGTGCCAAACAAACTATACCTATAAGGGAGCGTACCCGCCAAACGTACTAAGTAAGATCCGTCGAGTGCGATTCATAAAAGGTATATGTTTGGCACCGACTTCAAAAAGTAATTTCATGTTAATATTTCGTCGTTTAGTTGTAACTAAATAAGATAATAATTATTTTATACCTTTTAGTGTATTTTTATATTTGTTGCATTTAATTTTTTGAAGTCGGTTTTTATTTTTTTCTTAAAATTTTTATTTTTCTTTTTTAGTGATGTTATTAATAGTGATTATATCATCAGAACTTGACCAAATTAATATGACACCATCCCTAAGACACCCCTTTCGATAAAAAAAGAACCATCGAAATCGGTTCATAAACAAAGAGGTTAGGTCTAAACAAACCTCAATAAAAAAAAGGTCTAATACTTATGAAAAAAAATCGAAATAAAAATGGGACCAATCGGAAGCTAGACTGGACCCAATGCAAAAAAAATTTTCAAAATCGGTTGACAATTGGCGGAGATATGAGGTAACATAGGCACAAAAAAAAAAAAAAAAAAAAAAAAAATTCAGTCGAATAGAGAACCCTCCTCCTTTTTGAAGTCGGTTAAAAAAGGCCATGCGGGTAGAAGAATCTACTCGACCTTAATATAATAGATAATACTAACATCATAGAAGCTTCCAGAATAGAAACAGTAAACAAGTTCTGGCATGTCTTAGGCGAATAGACATTAATACTAATAAATAAACTACTACTACTACTACTAATTCTTAAATTCGATTTAATATAAATTAATGGATAATTTTGAAAAGGATTTTATTTCACTGCCGAGAAAATACAAGACAAGTTCTTACCAGAGTAAAATATTGCTTTGCTTTGTGAACTAGCTCTCAAGTTTATGGTCTTTTTTTGATGAAGAAAATAATTATCCCAATTCTCTAAGAGGTAAAATAGCGGCAGGTAGTGATTATAAATGATTTTTTTATTGAATTTAAATGGAAAGCTTTGCATTAAGAAGATAATTCTTAATGTGAAACCTACCAAGTATTTTTTATCCAATAATTTTAAAAAATGTTTCACCAAGTATCAACACCAAATTCTTTAAAAAAATTTTTAAGAAAAAAATAAAAACCGACTTCAAAAATTATGCAACAAATATAAAAATACACTAAAAGGTATAAAATAATTATTATCTTATTTAGTTACAACTAAACGACGAAATATTAACACGAAATTACTTTTTAAAGTCGGTGCCAAACAAACTATACCTATAAGCGAGCGTACCCGCCAAACGTACTAAGTAAGATCCGTCGAGTGCGATTCATAAAAGGTATATGTTTGGCACCGACTTTAAAAAGTAATTTCGTGTTAATATTTCGTCGTTTAGTTGCAACCAAATAAGATAATAATTATTTTATACCTTTTAGTGTATTTTTATATTTGTTGCATTTAATTTTTTGAAGTCGGTTTTTATTTTTTCTTAAAAATTTTTATTTTTCTCTTTTTAGTGATGTTATTAATAGTGATTATATCATCAGAACTTGACCAAATTAATATGACACCATCCCTAAGACACCCCTTTCGGATAAAAAAAGAACCATCGAAATCGGTTCATAAACAAAGAGGTTAGGTCTAAACAAACCTAATTAAAAAAGGTCTAATACCTATGAAAAAAAATTGAAATAAAAATGGGACCAATCGGAAGCTAGACTGGACCCAATGCAAAAAAAAATTTCAAAATCGGTTGACAATTGGCGGAGATATGAGGTAACATAGGCACAAAAAAAAAAAAAAAATTCAGTCGAATAGAGAACCTCCTCCTTTTTGAAGTCGGTTAAAAACTAGGAAAGTTTTCCTTTTAAAAGTAATGTTACTGGAACACCGAGCGTTGCTCGGTAATTTTTTGCTTTAGTTCAAAGTGATATATTGATATTATTTTTAATAATTTATTATTCAATAAAAAGTACCTCCAATTAATTAAATTGGCAAATTCTAATATATAATAATATTTGTAATGAATTATTAGTGGGATATAAAATTGAAAAAACAATTATTAATTTATTAAAAGGAAATCGAATAAAAATGTAATTATACAATATATTGAAGGAGACAATAAAAGAGTGTGTCTTCTGCTGAAATTATAAATTTTATATTTCTATAATTCCAGCAGAAGACACACTCTTTTATTGTCTCCTTCAATATTGCGTGAATTGCAATATGGCTCTGATTTCAAATTATTCAGAAAAAATATAAAATGTACGTACATTACACATAATGGCTGTTATTATAGGAAACTGATTTGCCAATTTATTTAAGTGGAATAAATTGATATTAATAAATATAAATAAAATATGTTTAATGGGGCAGTCAGCCACGCGTTGATTATGCCCTTAATTACGGAAACATTAATTGTAAAAATTAATAATCATTGACAGGGCTAGCATAACTAGGTATAATTAATTATTATTATCATTTTCGTCCATAATTGATATTAATGAGAGTTTATAATGGAAATTAAGAACACATTTTTAGGTGATTTTTTTTATTTTTCAACCGACGTTTCGTCTACTTTGTAGACTTCTTCAGGGTTTTTATAATAGTTACATCACACACGTCTTAACATGTTTGGCCCCCACAATTATGCGCTCCTCTTCATAATAAAATATATATAAATATGGGAGGTTAAAACGGTTGATCCATTCATTTGAAAAATTTTAATTTTTGATTTCTTTCATTTTTTGATATTTTTTAGTACTTACCCATCAAAAAAATCTTCCTGGTAAATTTTGAAATTTTTTTGATGACCAGTTTAAAAGATATCGAATTTCGGTTTTTTGCTCATAACTTCTTCAAAAATAGTCCAAATTCAAAATTATTATTTTTTTTTATCTTTTATTTTTTTTACATACTTTTTGGAAAAAAAATACAAAAAAATTATTTAAAGTGTTTTTTATATGCGATTTTTAAGTTTGAAAAATATTAATCTTGTTTTTGAAACTGTATATGTAGGTACTCTTCGATATTTTTGATAATTTTTCATTTTAAACTTCTATTCATTCTACAAATTTTAAGACCGGGTTGATAGTGGTCCTATGATATAATTACTATCTTTTTTCGATTTTCGATTTTGATTTTCTTTCAACAAACTAAAATACTAATTATTTATTTTATACACGTTTAACGATAAAAATCAATTCAAAATAACTAAAAAAAGAGAATTCAATACTGTTAGGGGGTTGGTTGACTGAAATATTATCAGTCATGCAAAAGTGTCGCAACGATCTGACTGTCATCTAGCGGCCGCGTTTAAAAGCTCGTAGCCAAAGCAACAGCGAGCCGCTACAAATACTAAAAAGTGATTTTAATAATGGTTAATAGGGAATAATTTTTTTTCGAAATTTTCAATAATCGAAAAAAATACTAATTATCATAGGACCAATATCAACCCGGTCTTAAAATGTGTAGAATGAATAAAAGTTTAAAATAAATAAACTGCAACGGATCGTTGCTAAACTTTATCCAAATTCATTTGAAATATTAATATGTTTATTCCTTTATTAGATATTAATTTATTAATTAATTATGCAGTCCATGTTGACTTAAATTCAAAAATAGCGATTGATTCTCATCTATTACTTGAGGAATAACAATTCTACATTAGATTGTTGACGCTTTGATTATTATTGGTAACCATTGCTGAAGACATGGAGGAATCGGCTTAAAATCAAAAATAACGATCGATTCTTATCTAATACTAGAGGAATAACCTTATTTCATTCCATTTTTGATGTTTTGACTATTAATGGCAACCTCTACTGAAAACGTGGAAGAATCGACTTCAAATCAAAAAGACTAAATTCTTTTTTGGTAAACAACTCAAGCTTGAGAATTTGGACTATTTTTTAAGAAGTTATGAACGAAAAACCGAAATTCAATATCTTTTAAACCGGTGATCAAAAAATTTCAAAATTTACCAGGAAGAGTTTTTTGATAAATACTAAAAAATGTCAAAAATGAAAGAAATCAAAAATTAAAATTTTCCAATCCGTCCGATTTGTCGTGGTATGTCCCTTTTATAATTTGAGCTCTGTGTCTAAAACGGGTTCTGAGCTGCCGGTGGATCGAAAGTGGTAAATAACGTAGAGTGTGTACGGCCATTCTCGAACTTGATATTTAGTTTTAAAAGTATTATTAGTAGAGACTCTAGCTTTATTATATTATTTATAGTATTGGAATTCCAGAGCCTTGTAGAAGAGATAAAATGAATGAATGACCTGCCAGTAGTTTAAAGAGCATTAATTAACCACAGGCGGTCTAATTCCGAGTCTCTAACGACCATGAATCCAAATTATTTTTAATTGATAGAGTTTTTCTTTAGGAGACGGACTGGTACAAATATGCCATTGACTTTTTGTTCCCTGAAGAAGGAGAGAATAAATCTCCGAAAAGTCGGTTTAACAAATAAATGTAAAATAATAAAACCTCTATAGTCTTATTTTTTTACAACCCCCGTGGACTGCTTTCATCAACATCCAATTGCATTATTTTTAATGTTTGTTGAAAATAAAAATTTATACACTGAAGTGCAAAAAAATCGACCCACCAATAAAAACTATAGTAAATAATTTTTAATTTTTTTACAAGGAAACATATCGACTAGTACATTATTGAAATTATTGCTTATTGAAAGTGTACTTGGCAATTGTCGTTGACTTAGCCCTTGATTAATTAGGCACACACAATTTGAACTGCTTGAACTTGAGAAATATCCATTTTGTATATTTTATCTTTCTATCAATGATTCATTAATTCAAAATGATTCATTTTATTGATATTTCAAATGGAATTTGATCTTTTATTAAAACTTTATTTAAATGTAAAGTGATATTGAGAAAGTATGATAATTTGTAATTGTATCTTTTAATTTAATTTCACTTATTTTTTGACGTGACAACGTCTTATAATTCGATGGAGCCGGCTGCAAGCACGAAAAAACATGACTCATGCGGCGTTACCTCGCTCTGAGGCGTTCCATTTAAGGCTTGAAGTGCAAGCGAGAGCGCGGAACGAGTGAGAAAGATTGAGACGGGCTTTTTTAAAAGCTACAGTTACAAAAATTTTAATGATGTTTCCAAATTTTAAATTTTAAATTTAAGATTTATGAACAACAATTTAATCACAGTTTATTCTTATAATAAATTATTCAAAATTATTTCTTTTTTACAACAAATTACAATTAAATTTGCAAAAATAATTAAGTAACTAATTGAACAACAACTTTTATTCAGTTTACTTGCTGAAAGAAATAATGTCAATACAAAATTTATTATTATAAAATAATAAAATCAAAAATTAAATTTTAACAGTCGAGTAGAAATTTAAACAATAAATTTTATTCAAACATTTTGTAAATTTAAATTGATTTTCTGAACGAAAGAATTTTATGAAAAATCGATGTCTGCAAAGTCGGTTTACTGACGATAGGTTGAACGTGACAACGTCATAAGAAAATACCATTCCATCAGTATTTTCTTATGACGTTGTCACGTTCAACTATCGTCAGTAAACCGACTTTACAGACAACCGATTTTTTCATAAAATTCAAAAATTATCAACAATATTTATTGGATTTGTTAGTTTAAGAGTTAATGGAACAAATTATATGAATATTTGTAAAAATTTTAAAAATAATTTACTATTTACTCAAGTGGGTCGATTTTTTTGCACCGTAGCGTATTTTAGATGCAAATTTATCCTTCCCATTCTTCAACCCTTCATTTTAGGGGTTGAAAAATAGAAAGTTTGGATTTTTGGAATTTTTTCTTTGTTTATGTTTCAATCTCTACTCGTATGGGAAATTTTATGATGCTGGAACGATTGGAAGCTTTTGATGACCTGTCAGTGAATAGGTTTCAAAATTAGCTATTTTCTCAGGTCCATATCTCAGAATTTATTTATGTCATATTAATGAAATTTGGTACACTCTACAAGACCGATTACATAATTATAGGTCTATAATTTCAGACTTGTATCTCAAGCAGGTTCTGATCTAACTAGGGGTCGAAAGTGTAAATAGCATTCAGTGTCGAATGTTCGAATTTGACCTGCGTACGCTGTGCACTGTGGAATTTAGTTTTAAAAGTATTAAAAGACTCCACCTTTATAGGATTGGAATTCCAGAGCCTTGTAAAAGAGATAAAATGAATGAATGACCTGCCAGTAGTTTAAAGAACATTAATTAACCATAGGCGGTCTAATTCCGTCTCTCTAACGGCCATGAATCCAAATTATGTTGAAAATAAAATTTTTTAGATGACTGGGGGGGGGGGACAAAATGAGAAAATGAAATAGAGGAAGCGAACAATAAATAAACTTAAAAAATAAAATATGAACTCAAGAGTAAATGATTTTGCAGTCTGCTTTGTTGATTTACAACAAGCGGATGGAAACAAACAACATCCATCTTCTGTGTCTGCAAAATTGAATATTTAATCAAATACCCGCCCCCCCTCCCCACCCCCCACACACAAAAATTATAAAATAGGAAACTAAATAGACGACATCAACCACTGACATGGAATAGACAACTTGAACAAAGCTCATTAGAGCGGCTTCGTATATTATTATATTTAATAATTCGTATAGGTAAACATTATAAATTAAATAGCTTCTGAGAGATTACGTTGCTTCTCAATTGAAAGATCGTAAATAATTGAATATCATATAAAGATGATTTGATAAGGGTTGTTGTTGTTGTTGTTTCTTGTTGTTTATTTTCCGAAAAAGGGCTTAGAATTTAATAAAAAAAATATTTTTGTTTTAAAAATAAATATATAATAAGGTGCTATATTCGTAATATGTTATCTTGATAAATATTTGTTGTATACTCTGTTAATATACATATTTAATATATTTTTTTGTATAGAATTTATTATTAAAAAATATCCGCTAGTTCAGCATTTTTAATTTCATTGTATCTTTAAGTTTCTAAAAATTTGTTATCTATCTATCTACTCTTATTAAACGAGAAAAAATTGTATATTTATTTATATATTATATTTCTATCTTGGTTCTATTTTGAAAACGACTCTACCGATTTTGATGAAATTCACGGGTTAGGGGGTTTTTGGGGTGACAATTCGATCTGTCACGGTCTCATCTTCGACAAAATTGTTTTTGATGGGGTTTTTTCGTAATCAAATTAATTATTCTCAGGTAGAAAAATGCAAATCTTAGGGATTTAAAAAGGGTTTATCTTTTCTTTTGTACCCAGACAGACAATGGGTCGGGTTAATCCTTTATTCTCAAAGGCCTTGAAGAAGTATTGTGATTGTGGTGTGTTGTTGTCAAGCATTAACTAAACCCGAACAAAGCTCGGTCTTCCAGGTATATATACATATTTAAGTATTTGTATTTATTTTTTTTTATTTTAAAAACGGCTATAACGATTTTGATAGAAACAAACTCTATTAACAAGTTTTGAGGATGAGAAAGCGATCTTGATGCGGAGCGGGGGTGGATGTGGTGGATGTGGAGGGTTCAGAAGGTGGGGGCAGTGGTGGGGGATCCGGGGGTAGGGCGAAATTTCGGGAGTGGGGTCGAGGAGGGTGGAGGTGGGGGTACAGTGGTCGAATACTATATAGATATATTTGTATTTTTTTAATTTGAAAACGGCTCTCAAATAAAAATCGATATTTTTATCAGAATTTTAAATTAAAAATAATATTAATATAAATATTTAAAGATATCAAGTATAAATCTTGGTAATAAGATGCCCAAAACGGCCAAATTGCTTGGTTACTTTATCTACACTGAAGTGCAAAAAAATCCAGCCACCAATAAAAACTTTACTAAATAGTAAATCATTTTTAATTTTTTTACAAGTAACCATACATTATTGAAATTATTGTTTAGTGCAAGTGTACTTGCCATTTGTTGTTGACTTAGCCCTTGATTAATTAGGCACACAATTTGAACTTCTTGAACTTCTAAAATATCCATTTTGTATATTTTATCTACTTATTTTTATTAGTGGATCGATTTTTTGCACCGTAGTGTTTTTATGAGTTTCTTCAATTGGATTTGAAAACGATAAAATATTTTTTTATAATGTACTTTTTTAAAAAAAGAAAATAATATGGGATAATTTCGACCGGTAGGGTAATACGATCATTCTGGAGGGCAAAATCGAGCAAGCAGTAATATTTTTAAATAAATTTAGTTTTTAGAAATTACCCCATATTTTTTTTAAAGTACACCTCATAAAAAAATATTTGATCGTTTGCAAATCCAATAGAAGAAACTCATAATAGATAAAATAACCAGGCAATTTGGCCGTTTTGAACATCTTACCACCAAGATTAATACTTGATATTTTTAACAGCGCTTAACTAGTCGTTATTCCCTCACTTTCCCCTATATATTATAATTATAACAATTTCTTAGAAACTCAAGATAATAATTTTGGTGGTAGACCTCAGATTTGGATTTAGCACCCCAAAAATCATATATAGGTATGCAAAAAATCAGAACTACCCCAAAACTTTCCTAATAAAAATAATTTTTAGAAAAAAAACCGACTTCAAAAAAATTAAATGCAACAAATAAAATAATAAGAATTTAAAAATAAAATAAAATGCATTAAAAAGTATAAAATAATTAGTTACAACTAAACGATGAAATATTAAAATGAAATCACTTTTTGAAGTCGGTGCGAAACATATACATTTTATGGATAGAACTTTCGTTGTTACCAGCTTGTTTTTAGTGTAAATTTTTCATTATTATTCATAAATTTCGTTTTGTCATCAATCGATGCAGAAATAAGTTAAAGTACCTGGAGGCAACGAGCGATGCTCGGTAACTTCTTCCTTCAGTTAAAAGCTTTATTTTAATATTATTTTTAATTTAAAATTCTGACAAAAAGGTCGATTTTTATTTGAGAGCCTTTTTCAAATTAAAAAAATACAAATATATCTATATAGTTTTCGACCAGTGTACCCCCTCCTCACCTCCACTCCGTTCGACCCCACCCCCAAAACTCTCGCCCTACCCCCGGATCCCCCACCACTGGCCCCCAGATTCTGCACCACCCACATTCACCACATCCACCCCGGCTCCGCATCAAGATCACTTTCTCATCCTCAAAACTTGTTAATAGAGTTTGTTTCATCAAAATCTTTAAAGCCGTTTAAAATATATATATATATAGAACGATTGTGGTGTGTTGTTGTCAAGCAATAACTAAACACGAACGAAGCTCGGTCTTCCAGGTAGGTATATATATATATATATATATATATATATACCTGGAAGACCGAGCTTCGTTCTTGTTTAGTTATTGCTTGACAACAACACACCACAATCGTTCTTCAAGGCCTTTGAGAACAATTAGCCCAACCCATTGTCTGTTTGGGTACAAATAGTAATTTTAGTAAGTTTTTAAAACCTTAAGAATAGGATTTGTCTACCTGAGAATAATTAATTTGATTACGATAAAACCCATCAAAAACAATTTTGTCGTAGATGAGACCATGACAGATCGAATTGCCACCCCAAAAACCCCCTAATCCGTGAATTTCATCAAAATCGGTAGAGCCGTTTTCAAAATAGAACCAAGATACAAATATATATATATATATGTATATATATAAATATAATATTTTTGCTCGTTTAATAAGAGTAGATAATAATCTTTCTAAATTTCAAAAAAAAAAATCCTAAGAAAACTCATAATTTATGGTGAAACAACACCTTAAGTTCATAGAAAAGTGTATAATAATAACATTTATTAGTTTTAATGAAGCTGTTGAAGCTTTTATTTTTGCGATTAATTTAATTAACAGTTGAATTTTTAGTTAAATCACACATATAATTAATTATAATTATTTATTCGTGTTCAATAAATAGTTATAATTAATTGTGTGTGATTTAAATAAAAATTCAACTTTTAAAATAATAATAATAATAATCTTCTGCCTTATCCCGATTATTTGTCACTAGCAGAATGCGACTGAATCCGGGTGTAAACAGGGCTTATGACATCAATCTGATATTTGCAGGGGCATAATGTTAAAAGAGATCCTGTTCCCACACATTATTTGTCGTAGATAAGAACAGCATGTGCTGACATCTTATTACAGTTTTAGCTACGGTGTTTTTCACCCCTCCGGAAATGATGATAGGGGAGGCTTAAAAAAGGCGATACTGAAACTCGCACCCTCCATCTTCAATAGAATTCCCTCTGCTATGGTTCTTAAAGATAAATATATGACATTGCTGAATCAGGCAGAAGTTTCCAAATAGTTATATATTGCTAAAAATACGATATATTGATAATCGATCGATACAACTATGTATAGACATGCAAGTTAGGGTCATAAATAATACAAGATTACAGAGCCTAAAAAATGATATACCTATAAATATTTATCAAATTCTCTGTTATGACAATTCATAATAAATAGTAAATAAAACAAAATTTTGAAGGGGGGGGGGGTGAGTCTGTCATTTTCCACTCGCCCCTCTTGCACTCTAATTTATGAATTCTAAATTTTTTATTTAAATTATTTTCATGAAACTTACCTGTTTACGCAATCAATATTAGTAAATGAACTAACTTCGTGACCATTTAAATTTAAAGAAAAATTTAGATTTTAGGAGTGTTGTGCTGTCGACAATTTTTTCCTTAAATCTATATAATAAAAATGAATTTCTTTTTCTTTGTAAGCGCAGATCTCTCAAATGCCTGGACCGATTTGGCTAATGTTTTTTTTTAATGTTCGTAATAGTCCAATTCAGGTTAATATGTAAAAAAAAAATTGGAAAATTCAGGAAAAACTAAAAAGAGTTCAGGTTAGCCAACATAGCTTGCCAAACAATAAAAGAACTAAACTAGCAAAAAAAAACTGGAACAAAGATTTAAAAAAACTATCTATTACTATATATTTTTGATTTAGACTCTTGTGTCTAGATAATATTGTCTTCATTTGAACTCGAATGAAAATGAAAAAAC
The DNA here is from genome assembly GCA_024734495.1 of Forficula auricularia. NCBI lineage: Eukaryota > Metazoa > Arthropoda > Insecta > Dermaptera > Forficulidae > Forficula > Forficula auricularia. The sequence continues at coordinate 168,459 of JALMQS010000205.1, forward strand.
ACCAATAGATTTTAAATTAAGAAACATTAAATATATATTAATTAACGAGGCAAATTTGAAATATAATTCTCAGCTCGGATTTTAAACTGATGGCTCCAATCGATTTTCATTAACCAGGCAAATTTGAAATATATATATTCGAATTTTGAAATGAAAGACTCCAATTCTTTTAAATTAAGAAACATTAAATATATTGATAATTGTTCCTCCCCCCCCCCTTGCCACTCAAAAATTAAAGATGCGAAACTTTTAAGAGACGAGATTGGTAGTTTACGTGTATTCATTTGGAGTGTGGTTTTTTAAGAGGAATAAAATTGTTGGACCGAGACGCTGCCCGCCAGGGCACCAGCCCGGAGGGCCGAGCTTCGTGGGCGTGCCCAAGGCACGCACGAAAAGCTCGTATACTATAGTTAAATATAAATAATTAAATATAAATAATTAAGTTACTTATTTTAATTAAATATGAATAATTAATAATTAGTACATAAATAACTGGCATTGTTTAATAATTATAATTTTTTAGTAAATAATTGATTTTATACAACGTACTGATAACCGTAATTCACGCTTGCATTGGGCCAAATATGTACTGTACGCTGCACACCATTTGCGCTCTACCCCAAAAACGGTTGATCGTGTGAAAAAAGTTCAAACAAAAGTTGTAGAAAATTTTATACTCTACAACTTTTATAATAAATACATATCTCATTTAAGCAATAGGAAGCCAGATATTGGCGATTTTTATGACCTTTGACCTTCAATATCTTAAGACGCGGACACGATAGCATTTGTGACTTTTGAGACAACATTTAGGACGACAAAACAAAGGTTTATACCAATTTACAGCTTATTATCTTTCATTCCGAGGTGAAACCCCTAATATGTCTGAGCTAATGCCTAAAATGAAACATCTGATTTTGAAGGACAAAAGTTAAATAAATTGTAGACCAAAACGTCATGGTTTCGCCCAATATGTTTATCAAAATAGTTTCTGAGAATATTTTGAAAAAACTCTATTTTCATGCACGGTTACAATACTTGACCATAATTATCTTGTATGATAAAGTAAAAATGTCAAATCACTGAGATATTATACCGAGTTAATAGAGGCAAAGGGTGTGTAGTTCACAGTGAATGAAATAAAACTCAAAGAGGTTTATACAAACTCAATATATTTCGGATTATTAGTCCATCATCAGGAGTTTACAAGACAATACTAATAATAATTGAACGAGTGGTCGCCATTCTTGACATTCAAATCATGGTTACCAATATAACAAAATATAACATTCAAATCTTACACAAGAAAAACACCAATGAAAATTTAAAATTTAAAAAATTTAAAAAATTGTTTTACAAAGATTTTTCTTTTTTAATTATAAAATATATAAATGTAAATATAAGAAATCTAAGTAAATATGAATATTAATATAAATAAAAATTACAAGTATAAATATAAAGTCTTTTTAGAATTAAATTAGAGATACTTTCTAATTTAATTCTAAAAAGACTTTATATTTATACTTGTAATTTTTATTTATATTAATATTCATATTTACTTAGATTTCTTATATTTACATTTATATATCTTATAATTAAAAAAGAAAAATCTTTGTAAAACAATTTTTTAAATTTTTTAAATTTTAAATTTTCATTGGTGTCTTTCTTGTGTAAGATTTGAATGTTATATTTTGTTATATTGGTAACCATGATTTGAATGTCAAGAATGGCGACCACTCGTTCAATTATTATTAGTATTGTCTTGTAAACTCCTGATGATGGACTAATAATCCGAAATATATTGAGTTTGTATAAACCTCTTTGAGTTTTATTTCATTCACTGTGAAACTACACACCCTTTACTCTATTAACTAACATCATGTTTCACCTAAAACCTACACCACTTTCCATAAGTAAAATATTATACCGAGTCTTAAAATTTCATTTACTTTTTACTCCATTTCCCTTTGATTCTATTGCCAATATAAAGTTTGATTATGCATGCTGAATTATAGTAATTGCTTTAATATAATATTAGATAGGAATAATTGACTAGGCTGCACATAATAATTCATTCATTCATTCCCTTTCTGTGGAACGGGCCATCAAAATTAATTGATCATAATACTTCTTGTTATGACATTATTATAATTTATTCTGACATAATATTTGATAAATAATATATTATATTATGTTTAGAGCAAGTTGAATTTTGTGTAATGTAATTTTAGGCTTTGCTATTTGGATGATAAATGGATTGGAATTGGATCCGAGTCGAGTAGTAACCCGATCGTAAAACTTGGCGAGGCCCGCCCGCCCGCCATTCGGTTGCCAGATTTAAGAATTTAAGACTCCAATGTCTCGTCTCATCCATGTCTCTTGACAAATTAAATGGTTTCCATTTCATTTTTCTTTGTCAAAAATATTGCTATTTTGTTACTATTTACATGAAAGTTATTGGTTAAAAAAAGAACATTTAATATTATTTCAAGAATTTTAATCAAAACAATAACTTTATTACAAAGAATGAGAAAACTATGATTTCCATGGCGACAACGTTGACAATGATTGCTTATGCAATAATTCAAAGAGGAAATAAACTGCAACGGATCGTTGCTAAACTTTATCCAAATTCATTTGAAATATTAATATGTTCTAGAGTAAAGTACTTTAAAATATAATTTTACTAAAAACTTTATTTAACCTTTTTTGTGGGTCCCAAGGTACTTAATTAGGATATTAAATTTCATCAAAATTAGTTAAGTCATTTTCAAGATATTTAGAAAAAACTAAAAAAGTACTGAAATAAAGTACTAATGTTTGTGGACCGATATGTACCAAAAACTAATCAGCGCTTCATTTTGTTAAAATACTGGTAGGTTTTCAATTTCAATTCATTCGGTGCAACGGTGTGGAAAAATTCGTGGACGAAAAAAACGATAACACACATACATACATACATACATACATCCCCACGCACTTCCAAAAAAAATGGCACTTTTTGGCCTCTCGGCGAGATCCCAGGTAATTTTTGGCAAAACCGTCACGTGCTAAAATTCAATCTCATTGAATACTTCAATTTGTGACCTTAATTGAGTCCATGGGTTCCGTAGTCTTTACCTGAGGACCCTTTGAAGTCGCGCTTGCCGCGAGAGCGATTCCAATACTTTCTCCCATGCTTCGCATTGGATAAAGTAAAAACAACAACAATTCACTCAAAAATCCTTATCCTATAGTTTTTAAGGAATTTGGTGTTGGTACTTGGTGAAACATTTTTGAAAATTATTGGATAAAAATACTTGGTAGGTTTCACATTAAGATATAAAAAAATAAAACGAATTTATTTTTTTATATCTTAATGTGAAACCTACCAAGTATTTTTATCCAATAACCTTATCCTATATTCAATAAGGAAAAAAATAATCGAAAATTTTTGCTTGCCCATAAATTTTATAAGATGAATTTCAAGATTTGTAGACCCCCTCCCCTATGTCACATTCTCATTTAGCCCCCTCTGAACTGTAACGTCACACTATCACTTTTATGCCCTGTAATTTAATAATAAAATACTCTGGAAGCACCGAGCGATGCTCGGTAACTTCTTCCTTCAGTTAAAACCTTTATTTTAATATTATTTTTAATTTAAAATTCTGATAAAAAAGGTCGATTTTTATTTGAGAGCCGTTTTCAAATTAAAAAAAATACAAATATATATAGTATTCGCCCACTGTACTCCCTCCGTCCCTCACCCCGCTTGACCACACCCCCGAAACCTCGCCCTACCCCCGAATCCCCCACCACTGCACTCCACCTTTTGTTTTGATTCAACCATATGATTCATTTTTATTCATCCAATCGACTAAATTTTATTATTTTATGGCAAACAACTCAAGCTTGAGTTGTTTACCAAAAAAGAATTTAGCCTTTTTGAGTTTAAGTCGATTCTTCCACGTTGTCAGTAGAGGTTCTTCATTAATAGTCAAAACATCAAAAATGGAATTCAATAGGGTTATTCCTCTAGTATTAGATAAGAATCGATCATTATTTTTGATTTTAAGCCGATTCCTCCATGTCTTCAGCAAAGGTTACCAATAAAAACCGAAACGTCAAAAATCCAATATAGAATGGTTATTCCTCAAGTACTAGATGAGAATCAATCGCTATTTTCGAATTCAATCAACATGGACTGCATATAGTAAGTGATATCTGATTAATAATAAAGGAATTAACATATTAATATTGCAAATGAATTTGGATAATGTTTAGCAACGATCCGTTGCAGTTTATTTTGATTTTTATAAGAAGTCTCATAGTTTTTGAGTTATTGGCATTTATTGGCTATCCTGACCTAAATATCAAGATGCTGTGACTACAAATTTACATAATTTATTATTCTCATTTTAGTTACACAATCCTGAATAATCCTGCTATTGACCACAATTCAAAATAAAGTCATTTAAAATATAATTTTACTAAAAACTTTATATATAGTTTTTTGTGGTCCTCAAGGTACTTCTTTATTAGAATATTAAATTTATAAAGTTTATATAAAAATTATCCTTTCATCCATACTTGATGGCTCCATGCCATAAGCTCGGGTGCATTCCAACACCTGACTAGACTCGCCTAGCTCATACGCAGCTTTCATTCTTCTGCGCACATATTGTTGTCTAAATACAGGCGCACCAGGTTCATAAATTAAGTTTAAATTCAGACTACATTTTGAGGATTTCAATTAGTACAGTTAGTTATTTATATTTTATAATTCAATATCTACTCTTATTAAACGAGCAAAAATTGTATATTTATTTATTTATATATTTGTATCTTGGTTCTATTTTGAAAACGACTCTACCGATTTTGATGAAATTCACGGGTTAGGGGTTTTTTGGGGTGACAATTCGATCTGTCACGGTCTCATCTTCGACAAAATTGTTTTTGATGGTGTTTTTTCCTAATCAAATTAATTATTCTCAGGTAGAAAAATGCAAATCTTAGGGATTTAAAAAGGGTTTATCTTTTCTTTTATACCCAGACAGACAATGGGTCGGGTTAATCCTTTATTCTCAAAGGCCTTGAAGAAGTATTGTGATTGTGGTGTGTTGTTGTCAAGCATTAACTAAACACGAACAAAGCTCGGTCTTCCAGGTATATATATATATTTGATTTTTTTTATGAAACAAACTCTATTAACAAGTTTTGAGGATGAGAAAGCGATCTTGATGCGGAGCGGGGGTGGATGTGGTGGATGTGAGGGGTGCAGAAGGTGGGGGCAGTGGATGGGGATCCGGGGGTAGGGCGAGGTTTCGGGGGTGGGGTCGAGCAGGGTGGAGGTGAGGGGTACAGTGGTCGAATACTATATAGATATATTTGTATTTTTTAATTTGAAAACGGCTCTCAAATAAAAATCGACCTTTTTATCAGAATTTTAAATTAAAAATAATATTAAAATAAAGATTTTAACTGAAGGAAGAAGTTACCGAGCATCGCTCGGTGCCTCCAGGTACTTTTTCTTATACGTCCAAAAAAAAAAAAAAATTGAATTAGTTGAAAAAGCTCTAAATGAAAAAATAATTTAAATTCAAGTAAGATTTCGGACAAGAACTAAAATATTTTTTTCACTCGTGATTGTAAAAGATTAAAGAATTGACTAGTGGTTGATAAAATGAATCAAAAAATTATTACTCTTTACGCTGACCAATGGGTGTGGTTCTCCAGGCGCCCAGGATTATTGAATTTACTTTAAAATTCACTGAAAAATACTAAATATTTTTCTTATTCGTATTATCTATTGTATATACTGTCCAAGTTAAAAGAAACTATTTCGTCATTATGAATGTACAACTCTCGTCAGCTTATTTACTCTTATTAATCTACACTTATTAAACGAGCAAAAATTGTATATTCATATATATATTTGTATCCTAGTTCTATTTTGAAAACGGCTCTACCGATTTTGATGAAACCAACTTTATTAACAAGTTTTGAGGATGAGAAAACGAGCTGGCTAGGTCTGGACTTCTACAAATTTCATCTTAATGGATCTTTTCTTAATTAAAGTAATTATTTATAGATAAAAATCTCAATAAAAAGTTTGTTTACATTTTTTTTTCATTTATCTTTTATTTTTTAATTGGTTTTTTAATTTTAAAACCCCTTAATGGGTTATAACAAATATTATTATATTATATTAAAATTAGGAATTTTTTGTTTTTAATTAACAGGTGTCTAAATCATAACATTACAGGTGGATTCATAACAAAACAGGTGTATTTACAAATAAAGTGGTTGAAGTGGCTTTTTTTTATTTAACTTGGAAACAAATCTTATTTAATTTTATGTTTTTATTTCAGATCCTATACGATTATTTTTTTTATTATTATAGTTAAAAGTTATATATTAATAATATTTTTAATTTAAAATTCCGATAAAAACCACTACACCTATGCAAAACCAGGGTACGGGAGGGCTGGGGGCGCAGGAGGTGTGGTTTAGTGGGGGGGGGGGGGTTGAGTGCGGAGTTTTAGGGAGAGGGGGTATCGGAGGTCTATATATAGTGTACTATATATATATTTGTATCTTTATTAGAATTTTAAATTAAAAATAATATTAATATATAACTTTTAACTGAAGTAAAAAAGTTACCGTTCATCGCTCGGTGGCTTCAGGTACTTTTACTGAAATCAGGAACCGGAAGCGACCAGCCAGTGAATACTACAATTTGTGACTTTGTTTGCGACCATGCCTTCCTTAGTCTTTAAGTGAAGACCCTTAGAAATCGCACTTGGCGCGAGACCGATTCCAATACTTAACCCATGTGCTTCGCATTGGATAAATTAATCAACCATTGTAGTCACCACACGACTTTCACATTTTCACTTATAGGAAATCATCGCGATACTCCTAATTTACACTCCCTTCCTTTATCTTAATCGGATTAAAATGTATACACGATTATTAACTTATGAGACTTGATAAATACACTAATTTAAAAAAAAAATCGTTAGACCCGTTTCTGAGAAAAAAAAATAAACGAAAAATCTTTCATGTAAATGTGCACTTCCGGTGTTCCGATTTCAATTGACTGATTTATTTATTTCGCCACGCAGAGGGAGCAGCCCTTTACAGATTTGTTTACATATTAGGTTAAAACCCTCATCAGCCGTCCAAACAATTACGCCAGATGTTGTGGCTATTAGTGAAAAGTATAGTAAGCGCCAGTAGGACTCCAGAACCGAGGCCAGAGTGTTGGGAGCGCCAAAAGCGCCCCACAACTGTGCAATGCGACAAGAAAAAAAACAATAATCAAATGTTTCAAACAAAAAAAAACAAAACAAAAAAAGGAAAAACATAAATAAAAATTTACATTAAAATGCTAAAAAAAAAACAATAATAATAACAATAGTAAAACTCGTTTAAAATGGGCTGGCCACTGCAGAAAGGTCATTTGTCGAGGAAGGCCAGCCCAGCAATGCACATAAATTTAAATTCATTGTCTCAATTAATTAAGGCCGGGCCCCGTACGGAAAGTCCGCCTCATAAAGCTAGAAAAGTTAAAAAGGGAACCCAGCATCGCCCTGAGTGTCATTTTGTTTAATGTAGTTTTGGGGACACCCAAAAAAAAGCTTGCTGTATCCTTTCTACCCTATATCGAGCTTATGTTTCGAATTTCGTAGGTATGAAACTTATGGTTGCGAAACGCAGCGGAGTACATACGGATTAATCAATGGATTTTTTATCACTTTTTGGCCCCTGGGGACCACAATATTTGGTTTTATGTCCTAAATCTGGTCTTTACATATTAAGGCCATCGATTCCTTCCACCTATAATTTACAAAATTAAATTAAATTTTTTCATCTCTGAGATACAAGCTCTCAAAGCGTCAGGACCCAGACAGGCGATCGCAATACTTCTACATTATATTCTATTAAATATAAATGTAAAAATAAAAATGATATTATTGGTAAAGGACGATCATGCTTGGACTTGATTTTTAACATATTCTGAACGAGATTACTTTGATCTTTGTTTTTATATAAATATTTGTATTTTATTAGTAATGAAGCTGTTGAGGCTTTTATTTTTGTGATTAATTTGATTAAAATTTGAATTTTTATTTAAATCACACATAATTAATTATCATTATTTATTGAACACGAACAAATAATACAATAAACTTATGGTTTTTAAAAACATGTAATGATCAGTCCGCAGGGGGCGCTAAGGTCGTCAGTGTGTTGGTTTTTTAACTGTAGTGTACATGGAGTCTATATAAACCTGACCGTCACGTGATTGGCTCAGTTAGTGGGTGCTCATACTTGAGAACGATCGCAGAATAAGTCGATCGAAACGTCGTAATTTTATTGAATTATTTATTCGTGTTCAATAAATAATTATAATTAATTATGTGTGATTTAAATTTTAATTTGATTTTATATTTATTTATTTTATGAATTTTGTTGCTTCCAAGTACTCTTATGCAATAATCCGGTTAATACCAATATACCCGTACAAAATTTTATTATTTATACATAAATTGGATTATATATTAAAAAATATTTTAAGAGGAAAATAAATAATAAGGATTTCGATCCCCTTTCTGCCTTAAAGAATGAATAATAAAAGCGAAATAAGAGAGAGGAGGATGATCCTTTGCTTTCGGAAAGGGCTCTCCATTGAAACTAATTGCTTTATTAAAGGGCGAATTCATTTATTTTCCCATCCGTCGAAATGAAGGCATTTATAATTTAATTAAACTAATAGAAGTGACGTCGAAAGAACATTTTGGAGAAATAAAAGTCAATTTAGAGAGAGAGTTTGATAAAAGGCAGCAAGCAAGCAAATAGTCAATTGGAGAGACGTTCTCAATAAGAAGAGACTCCATGTTTGTTTGTTTGTAATCAGGACATTGTCTTGCCGATAAAGAATATAATGAATCTCGAATTACATAGCTAACATAGCAATTCATTTTGATAAGCGAGAGCTCTCTTCTATCTCTCTGTTAGCTTTTTCCTTAATTTTCGCTGTTCCTTTTGAATCTTAATTTCTCGGGGTTTTCTCAAGAGTGCAAAAGATTGGTTGTTTTGGATCGTTTTTAATGAGTGATTCGAACATCAAACATCAACACTCATAGTAGTAAACATTTCTATAAAATATCAAGACAAAAGTGGTCAACTATTAATTAAAAATTTTCAAAAAAAAAATCCCTCAAAACATTCAAATCAAGACCTATGTTTAAGCGGCCCCTACAAGATCATTCTGACTGACAGTCAGGTTGAAGTTTTATTGGCTCATTCTACTGTGATAAACGTTGTAAAATAAAGTCCTTAGCACTTAACTGGTCACCGGTATTAACAAATTAATACATCTATGATATCTTCATCTAAAAATGTTCTTCCATGGCTGCTTAGTAAAATGATAATATAAACACTAATAAGGTTCTCTTCACACTTTAATCTATTCAAGTAATTCAAGTAAATAATTAATTTTAAATTATTATTGATTTTTTGATGAAATTTGATTCCATTCTCAAATAATAAAATGAAAATCTAACTAATAATGATCATATTACCTACATTCATAACTATTTGAATTCTTAAATTGTATATGTTCTCGACTGATGAAAAGAATGACGGTACCATTAGGTACACGCTTCATCCAGACTGTCAATTTCCCCTCTTTTTTACAAGATTGAAGCTCGGATTTCTTGATTTATGGAAATCCGTCAATCTCGTTCATCAATCCATCAGTCGTAACCCTACACGCTCAATCGGAATGTCAATCTTCGTGTAGTCTTTAGATTGGAAATTTTTTATAGATTTTTTTTAAATAATCTAATTATTAGGGTTCGGATCGATATGAACTAAAAAACAGCAAAATATGCATTTAAAAAGGCCGAAATATGCAAAAATATGCATTTACAACCCATAATATCTAGTGCTTGATAGCTTTAAACCGACTCAAGGAACGGGTAAAAGAAGAAATAGTCAATAAATTCCATTCAAACACTTTGTCACTTGATTTTTCCTTGCCATTCAGTTACGTATAGATATAATAATTTGAATACATTTCTCGTATAACACCAATATTTGTTTAGAGTAGCAATAGAACTTGACAAACTGACCGTACACTCTAAACAAATATTGGTGTTATACGAGGAAATGTATTCAAATTATTATATCTATACGTAACTGAATGGCAAGGAAAAATCAAGTGACAAAGTGTTTGAATGTAATTTGATCAAGAGCCTGATGAAGCTGAAATAAATAAGCGAAACGTTGCAATTGGTCCTATGAGAAAACACTAAGTTTAATTGTTCCCCTTTTCCTCTGATTTATTATAGTACCTGGACCCACCGAGCGATGCACGGTAACCCCTGACCCCCCCTTCCCGAAAGCACACACTTCGCCTCCCACCCCCGGATCCCCCACAACTACACCCCATTTCTAGCTTTCTAGTGGTCCACATATTATGTGAATATTTGTTTATTCGCACACCAATTTGCCCACATTCGTTCATATTGATAAACATAAAAAATAAATAGGAAAAAAATAATAAAAAAAATAATCGTATAGGATCTGAAATAAAAACATAAAATTAAATAAAATTTGTTTCCAAGCTATAAAAAAAAATCCACTTCAACCACTTTATTTGTAAACACACCTGTAATGTTAGGATTTAGACACCTGTTAATTATTATTATTATTATTTTTTTTTTTTGGCTTTTCGGGCTTTCTTGCTATAAGCCGTTTACGATACTATTTATTTTATTCAAATTTGTCTCTACCCCGGGGGTCCAATTTTAGCCGGATGCCTCGAGTCGGATTCGAACCCGGGTCCACTTGGTTAGCAGGATGATACGCTAACGCCTAGCCTATCCGACCCCCCACCTGTTATTTAAAAACAAACAAAAAATTCCTAATTTTAATATAATATATTAATATTTGCTATAACCTATTAGTGGGTTTTAAAATTAAAAAAAAAACAATTACTAAATAAAAGATAATTGAAAAAAATGTAAAAAAACTTTTTTATTGAGATTTTGATCTATCAATAATTATTTTAATTAATAAAAGATCAATTAAGATGAAATTTGTACGAGGTCCAGACTTAGCCAGATCCTTTTCTCATCCTCAAAACTTGTTAGATTGGTTTCATCAAAATCGGTAAAGCCGTTTTCAAAATAGAACTAAGATACAAATAAATAAATTTACAAACAATTTTTGCTCGTTTAATAAGAGTAAATATTTAATACTGATTATGGAATTAGATATGATCTTTAGTGAAAATGGAATAATATATGCCCTATTTTTAATAATCAAATCTAAATTAATGACTTCATATGTCTATTTATATATTTTTTATTTCAATTTTTTCGAAATAATTTCATGTTAATAGAAAATTAATAAACATTAATGAGCCTTCAGGATCCATTTCCGGAGCTGTTAACAAAAGTGGTTCTGGTTTTGTTAACATCCCTCGGCTTTTATTATATTATATTTTTATGCTTTGGGGGTGGGTGATTTTAAAACAAGTATAAAAAGAACAAAACTAAATTTTCTTTTAAGCTTATCTATATATATAAAATTCTTTGCCCGATACACTCACTCACTCATCATCAAAACAGTCTGAACCACTGGACATAGAGACATGAAATTTGGAGAGGATATTACAACTATGACATAGGGGCTCACTAAGAAAGTATTTTTCGAAATTCGACCCCTAAGGGGGTCAAAGGGAGCAAAGTGTGTTTTCACTGATTATTCGATATCTATTCAGGACGATAAAATATCTACTTGCTTTTTATTTATAAAAATACTAAATTAAAATATCTAAAAACTTATTTCAGGATTTTTTGAAATTTGACCTCTAAAGAGGTCAAAAGAGGCAAAATATCTTTGTAATGTGTTTACATTAATTATGCATTTTCAATTAAGAACGATAAGATATCTACTTGATTTTTACTTAATAAAATTCTAAATACAAATATCTAAGAAGTAATTTCAGGATATTTTGAAATTCGACTCCCAACTATCCAAAATGTGAGTGGGGGCAAAAATTAAAACTCTCTCCGATCTTGATCAAATTTTGTAGAGTTATTCTTTATTACTTTAAGAAACTATTCCTGTAAAAATCAACTATCAAAATTGACTGTATGGGGGCGAAGGGGGAGGGGGCAAATTATAGAAATTTTTAGCTTTTTAATACATTTACTCTTTAGAAAACTGTGGATTATTTATTTGCAAATATCTAAAAAATAATTTCAAGATTTTTTAATATCCGACCCCCCCCCCCCCTCAACTATTCAAAATGTGAGTGGGGGCAAAAATTAAAACTCTCTCCGATCTTGATCAAATTTTGTAGAGTTATTCTTTATTACTTTAAGAAACTATTCCTGTAAAATTGACTGTATGGGGGCAAAGGGGGGGGGGGGGACAATTATAGAAATTTTTAGCTTTTTAATACATTTACTCTTTAGAAAACTGTGGATTATTTATTTGCAAATATCTAAAAAATAATTTCAAGATTTTTTAATATCCGACCCCCCCCCCTCAACTATTCAAAATGTGAGTGGGGGCAAAAATTAAAACTCTCTCCGATCTTGATCAAATTTTGTAGAGTTATTCTTTATTAAAATATTACAAATTTATATTACAAACCTAATAATCACATGCCGAGACGCGGCCCGCCAGGGCCACCTGCGGGCCAGATCAAAATATTTCAACCAAAGAATTGGGGATATGGGATGCGAGACATTTAGAGAGATCAAACAGCTGGGGGGATGCAGAGCCGAGTGGAGACGGGTGGTTGCGTCAAATCAGTCTTAGGACTGTATACTCAATGATGATGAGTAGTAAATTATAGAAGTATCTTGAATAAAATTCTAAATTTGAAGCAACTTATCGAGTTAGTTATTTCAGGTATTAATTTAGATTTGCATTCATTTGTAGAATCTGGCATTGATTTGTGGAACAGTCTGTCTACTTAGGATTATAGTCCTCTGTCCCCTATGATTAAATTAATTATAAATTTTGTCAAGACCTAGAGTTGTACAAAATTTTATTTAATTCTCACAAACAGATATTTTAGATAGACTGATAGATATTTTATTTGTTTAGAACAAATTTGTTATACAAAATAGTTTGTGCATTATTTTCCAGATCATTATAAGAAATAAATGAAAAAAAGTTCATTGAAACAGACGCAACACAAAAAAATACATAGAGATCAACAGCGAGCAAATGGGCAATCAGAAAATCAAAAAATAAACCAATACAATACAAACCGTTATAAATCAAAAAAAAAAACAAACATAATACAAAATGTACAGAAACTCGAAAAATAACTTAATATAACACAAATGTTCAAATAAAAATCAAAAACCTAAAAACAAATTAACATAATCCAAAATGTAATAATAATAAGCCTTTTATTTAACATAATTATACACAAAACTTTAATTACAATTAGTTATTTGAAACTAGCCCCTTCCGGGCATAGGCCTCTCCAAGGAATTGCCATGCTCTTCTTTGTCTCGCAGTTCTACATCAATCCCTAGTGATGTTTGATCCAAAATGTACAGAAAGACAAAAAAAACTAAAATAATATAATAAAGAGTACAAAAATCAAAAATAAACAAACATAATACAAAATGTACAGAAATTCGAAAAGTAAATTAATGTAATATAAATATTCAAAAAATCCAAAATAAATAAATATAAATAACTGCATATACAAAATAAATAAATAAATCCAATAAAAAATAACAAATAATAAACAAATATACAGAATAAATCTTAAATTGATCATTTCATCACCGAAAAGCAAGTCAAAAATCACTTATTAATGACAAAAAAAGTTTTTAACCAGGTTCCATTAACAACTTATGGCAAATGTCGGAATGGTTAATGCGTCGTTTGCTCCTGGTATCGGGATTTTGCTCGAAATTTTTGTCTTTTGATAGAAATCTATGGTCATGTTCTCATGTTATTTGTTAATGAGCATAAATTTCTATTTTTTGTTTTTTTTGTTTTTTTGTACTTTTTTATTACCTATTTGTTGTATTGATGTTTATGAGGACCTAGCTCTAAGCAGATCGAGGAATAAAGATTTATTTATTTATTTATGGAATGCTCCAGAGCTTATGGCATGGAAGCCATCAAGTATGTAGGAAAGGATAATTTTTAAATAGGTTGAAAAAGAAAGGTAGAGTTTCCCATTTAAGCATTCGAGTTTACCCGATTTGCTGCCTCAATTCCATTTTATTAATGTGATTTTGCTTTTTACTTTATACACCGTGAATTCCTCATATAATTTATGAACAAGAAAATGTGAAAATTGAAAAAAAAAATATATTTTTATTTCTCTTTTTCTATTCTAATCAATAGATTCAAATTAGTAAAAAAAGTTTTCCACAATAAACATTACCTTTTCAACTCTGATTTTTTTCTCCACTAAAAGTCAAATTTTCTACAAGTCATTTACAACACTCTTTCAATTTAAAGAATTTGAATATTTCTGTAATAAAAGTTTAAAAAATATATATATAATAATAAAAAGTTGAGAATCCTTACTTACCTACTTACTTAGCATAATCTCTTTCGGAGAATAACGTAATCATTGGCAAGGTGATATTCAAATTAGGCATTCAGATATTTCTCAAAAAAAATAATATACACTACGGTGCAAAAAATCGAGCCACCAATAAAAACTTTATTAAATAAGAATATAAATAACCATAAAATTTGTTCTCTTAACTTTTAAAACTAACATATTCAATAAATATGGGAGATAATTTTTGAATTTAATAGTAAAAATAAGTAAAATTAAATTAAAAGATACAATTATAAATTATCCTACTTTTTCAATATCACTTTATATTTAAATAAAGTTTTAATAAAAGATCAAATTTCATTTGAAATATCAATAAAATGTATCATTTTGAATTAATGAATCATTGATAGAACGATAAAATATAGAATATGGATAATATTTCCGAAGTTCAGGCAGTTCTAATTGTGTGCACTAATTAATCAAGGGCTAAGTCAACGACAAGTGGCAAGTACACTTGCAATAAGCCGTTTTTCAGTAAATGTATGGTTACTTGTAAAAAATTAGAAATGATTTACTATTTAATAAAGTTTTTATTGGTGGATCGATTTTTTTGCACCGTATTGTAGTTCACCCAGGAGTTTTTCTCCCCAGTTTACATGGGAATCCCCTTTTAAAAACTACTACAGTACTTTACTATAGATGTACCTAATCTATCTATCTATACTTCTATATCTTAATACATGAGAGCTGAATAATTTGTTGGTTGGTTTGAGGAAGCTAATCTCAGAAAATACTAATCCAATTTGAAAAAATATTTTTTCATTAGATAGCAAGTTTATTGATTAAAGCTCTAGGCTATATAACTTCAGGTAACGACCCTGAGCTTGAGGTATTCCTTTTCAGTCCCTTCAAGCCTCCTCTTTAGTCACTATGGCGATCGTTTATGTATACTCAAATTCTTTCATTTAAAAACATTTGATTTTGTTAAAATTCTCAAACTTTTCTTTATAAAAATAAAAAAATAAAATTTATTTTCAAAAAGGAAATAAAATTTATTTTCAAAATTGAATTAAAATTAGAGCTACAATAGTAGTAGTCCAGGCAAAAATAGGTGGAAAAAAATGGCATAAACTCGAAATAATTTCCGGTAAAGATGTTATTTCTGGAATATCTTTGTTGGTATTTCAATATTATTACACTAAGTATTCTCCCAAATCTGTGTTGTGGAAATTTTTCTACTCCCCTCAAAATGAGAAAATTCCGGAATTTTTTCAGTCTTTCATGAACAACTCTAAAACGGCCTATCAAATCAAAAAGATATCCATTAGATAAATTAAATCTCTTTAAAATACGCGTAAAATAATAAAAAATTTCATCTATTTAGGTTCAATAGAACCGGTACACAGCTCCCGTCAAAAAACAGCCCCCGGGATCACTTTTAAATACACATCCCTAAAACTCGTACTTTTTTCGATTTTTTCCCATTTTGACCATGAAGGAGCACGTTTTCGACAAAGACCACTCTATACATTTTTAAACCAGATTAAATTTGCTACAATTCAAATAAAGTTTCATTCTAATTGGATAATGGTAACATACGGTTAAAGTTTTGAAAAATGCAATTTTTTTCAAAAAATCGCAGTTTTTCCTTCATTAAATGAAAACCACTCATTCTAGAAACTTGATTTCTATCTCATTCTCTAAGAAATTGTATCGCCTTGAACGTTTACTTGACAAATTTTTTGATAAAACTTTTAGATTTATAGATATTCTACATTTTCCGGACAGAATATGATTCAAATCCTCAAAAGCGTCATTGAAAATGATGGATATCTATAAATCTAATAGTTTTATCAAAAAAGCTGTCCAAGTAATAGTTCAAATCAACAAAATTTACTAGAAAATGAGATAGAAATCATCTTTCTACGATGAGTGGATTTTATTTTATGAAGGAAAAACTGCGATATTTTTAAAAAATTGCATTTTTCAAAACCTCAACCTCATGTTACCATTATTCAATTAAGTTGAAACTTTATTTAAGTTGTAACAAATTTAATCTAGTTTAAAAATGTATAGAGTGGTCTTTGTCGAAACGTCCTCCTTCATGGTCAAAATGGGGAAAATCGAAAAAAATATGAGTTTTAGGGATATTCAAAAGTGATCCGGGGCTGTTTATTGACAAGCGCTAGTACCGGATCTACTAAACCTAAATAGATGAAATTCTTATCATTTTACTCTTAATTTAAAGAGCTTTAATTCACCTAATATATATCTTTTTGATTTGATAAGCCGTTTTAGAGTTATTCAAGAAAAACTGAAAAACTCCGAAATTTTCTCATTTTGAGATGCTTAAAAAAATTTCTACAACACAGATTTCAGGGTAAAACTTAGGTAGAATATTAGAGTACCAATAAAGATATTTAAGTAATAAAATCTTTACCGAAAATTATTTCCTGTTTCAGCCATTTTTTTACATAATTTGCCTTGACTATAATGGATATCCGAGAAAAAAAATAGAATTGAATTGAATTATTTAAATTAAATTTCGATTTATTATTATAACGTTAACGAAATTCATGTAGATTCTGTATAACTGGAGATAGAATATTTATTTTTTATTCATTTACAAGAATCGTTCTCCACAAACTCTGGTGTTCCCCAAGGCTCCGTAATCTCCTCCACACTCTTCCTTATTTATATAAACGACCTTATTGATCAAACGGCAAACCCCACTCATTGTTACGCCGACGATAGCACTCTACACGGCAAACCCTCTCTCCCGAATAATCGAATCAATATTGCCTCCTCAATTACTCTCGACCTAGACAAACTGAATAAATGGGGCTCTCAAAATTTAGTTAACTTCAATTCAAACAAGACTCAATGTTGTCTAATTTCTAGGCGCGAAAATAGAGATTTCCCTGATATTCACTTCGATTCGAATACCCTGAAAATGTGTGACAGCCTATCCATGTTGGGCGTCTCTGTCGCATCTGACCTGTCTTGGAATGAACACATCTCCTCTGTGGCGAAATCTGCAGCAAGGAAGATTGGCTTCTTATTCAGGTCCAAGCGATTTTACAAACCCCCACAACTTCTCACCATCTACAAGGCCCAAATCCGCCCCTGTCTCGAATACGGCTCTCATCTGTGGAGAGGAGCCTCAAAATATTCTCTTGCTACCCTTGATGCAATTCAGAAACGAGCCGTCAGGCTAATTGACGATTCTACCCTCACCGACTCCTCGACTCGCTGGCTCATCGAAGAGATGTCTCCGCCCTTTCCCTTTTCTATAGATACTATCACGGCAGGTGCTCTGATGAGATAAAATCAATAATTCCCCCCAAAGCATGCTTTGCACGCAGCACACGTTTTGCCGACTCCCAACACTCTTTCGCGGTCAAATTAGAAAAGTGCCGGACCACTTCATTCGCGAATTCATATATCCCCATGACTTCAAGGAACTGGAACTCTCTCCCAGCCTCTATCTTTCCCAGCACCTATGATCTTCAAACCTTCAAAACCAGGGTGCATAGACACCTACGTCTACACCTCTCACTTAAACAACTTTTCCCTTCTCTTCGGTAATGCAAGGGTCTTTCGAGATCCATAGGGGCTACATCTTTACTGGTGCACCCTTCTTGCATTCGATTGCATTAAAAAAAAAAAAAGGTAATATCCCTACACCTACGAGTGGACTTGTCCCTAAAATACGTCACTCTTCATGTAATTTTTATACTCTCATCTTACTGATAAATTCTAATTAATTTTGACTAATCAATTAATTTTAAAAATCTTTAAATTAATTCTCTATAATTAAATAAGACAAATCTTTCTATTTAATTAGCAAATTATTTCTAAATCATCATGATGTTGAACAAAAATAATCCTATGACTAATTTAAGATCAATTTTTTTAAATAGGAGCAAATATTTCCTATTCGTTATTATAATATAATAATAAATAGTAATAATCTTATATTAAATTGAAAGTTTTTGTGCCGTGGGTAGCAGAATTTTTATATATTGAAGGAGACAATAAAAGAGTGTGTCTTCTGCTGGAATAATATTGCGGGTTTGAAATCTAATGAATTCCTTTCAGTTAGTTTAGTTAGTATAGTTTCAATAATTCTTTATAATTGACTTTTGAAATAAATAAATAATATTGAAATGAATGAATGAAGCTCGAATACAAAAGCCAAAAAGGCTTAGTTCTTTTGAAATGGCTGAGGGTCTTAAATACAATAGAAAAAAAGATGAGGTGAGATTTCAAGGGTATTTTTTAAGAAAAATGATTTTTTAAATAACATATTTTATTTTAAATTAAATATTTCTTTTTCATCTATGTATATATATAATCAAAAGCTTTATTAGGGAACGTTCTTAAAATTTAATTATTATTTATATCCATATAGTAAATTTTTTATTGATTGTGATTTTCATTTTCTTTTCGAGTTTTTTTTTATTTGAGAAATAAATATTATATTGTATTATTTTTACTCTTTCATTTTTAGATTTCATTTTAGTGATCTCGCAATATATTATAATATATATATGATCTATTTTCTATCTCTGTCATCATAACAACGTTCATTTATCCGCCATAGATACGTATATCTCAATCTTATATCGTCGAAGTAATAAAAAAACAAGCCATTTATTATTTGCAGTTTAAGGAGAAAAAATATTTTTACGATAATTGGAGAACTTTATTTCATTTTTACCCATCGGCCTATTGATTTTTGAAAGCAACACAAGCCATACTATATTATGTCTAGGAGGGCGTTTATTAAATATATAGTTTTGTAGAACTCTACACTGAAAAAACGATATATTTATAGTTAAGAAATTAAATTTGATATAAATAGATGGTGAAGTTAATTATGGAGAAATCGATCTCTGTTCAATATGAATAGATTATATACGTATTTTCAGTATTCTCATATTTTTGGAGAAACTCTAGATATATTAATAGTTAAGATACCGCTATTTGAACTATGTGGCAAATAGAATCCAGTGATGTTGGTTGAGTTTGTTTCAAAGTTCAAGAATCTTCATCTTTGACCTTCCGCCTCAATTTGGCTGTTTATTTTCAAAATTTTGACATTTTCGTTTAAAATTTTTAGAGAATAAACACCCAAATTGAGGCGGAAGCTCAAAAATGAAGATTCTAGACCTTTGAACCAAACTCAACCAACATCATTAAATTCTATTTGCCACATAGGTATTGAGTGATACGCGTTTTAACTAAAAAGAACCTGTTATTATTGATACTAAAAAAAAACGGGTTTTTACTACAACATATATAACTAAATGGCAAAGCAAAATCAGGAGACAGTGTTTAGAAGAAATTTGATCAAAATCCTGAAGAAGCTGGAATAAATCAGCGAAACATCGCTATTGATTGTACAATATAACACTAAATATTATTGATCTTTTTTCTCTGAAAAATTGATATATTTTATAATACTATATATATTTGTCTAGATTAATTTGTAACAACGCTAAAATAAATTTCTCTAAAAAAATCTCCCTCTTGCCTAGAATCGAACCTACGAACTCTTTTTTTTTTTTTTAAAAGTTTTATTTATAAATTTAATATTTACAGATTCAACATTGTAAATCAATACATTACAAGTACAACAGATATACATGATTATATGAAATTTACAAATGTTTTTTAATTGTTCCTTATAAATAGTTTCCTGCCCAATGAGCTTACACTACTAATATATTTTAATTTTGTTCTTAATATTTAATAATGTTTACAAATATGAGTATAATTAGGTTTATTATACAATTTTTTAATTATCCTTAATATAAATATTTACATATTTAATTTTATTTTAATTTTATTTTTATATGCAGGGAAAGATTCTAGACAAATAAAAACCCTGCTTTTGGTAGTCGGTTAGGTGTTGATTTTAATTGATTTCAGTTTATTACGCCTATTTTTCTATAGATGTTTATATACTTCTTTTTGCTGCCAAAGCTATTTTCTATTGTTTTTTTAATTGTATTGGTGAGTTTATTGTATTTTAGTTGGTTTGTATAAAATGATTTTGAAATTTTGATTATATGTTCATTAATTGTTTCTATCTCTGCTAATTTGTGTAGTTGTTTGTTTGAAGTGGATGTGTTGCGATCTAATATTAATCGCAAGCACTTGTTTTGGAATGTTTGTAGGGGTTTCTGTGTAGTTTTGCTGGTGTGACACCACGCTGGAGCAGCATACGTGAGTGCAGGTCTAAGAATTGTTTTATATAGGAGCTTTTTATTTTTGAGTGAAAGGCAAGAATTCCGAGATAGCAGCGGAAAAAGATTTCTCATATTTCCATAGCTCTTTCTTAGTGAGTTTTTGATGTGTTCTTTGAAGGTTAGTCTGCGGTCTAGATGGATGCCCAAATATTTGGTTGTATTTTTAACGGGGATTATCTGTCCGTCTACTTTCAGTTGCTCTATTATTCTATTGTTTGTGTATTTTTTAGTGAATAGTATGTTTTCTGTTTTAGATGAATTTAGATTGATTTTCCATTTTTTGAAATAATTTACTATTTGATCAATGTGGATTTGGTTCTGCTTATTTGCCACTCCAGCATTGAATGATCTGGCGAATACCGCCGTGTCATCCGCGTAGAGTGCCAGATTCGTGTGTTGTTTTATTTGTGGGATATCGTTGACAAAAAGAATGAACAGTTTAGGGCCTAATACAGATCCTTGGGGAACCCCTGCGTTAATAGTTTTTAGATTAGAATGGGAGTTGTTGATTTTGACTCTATATTGTCTGTTTTGCAAATATGAGTGTATTAGTTTGATTAGATACGGTGGAAATTTATATTTAATTAATTTGTGTATGAGTCCTTCGTGCCAAACCCGATCGAAGGCCTTCTCGATGTCCAGAAGTACCATTGCTGTATTTTTTCTTTGGTGATATGTCTCCATTATGTGAGTTGTAATTCTAACTATTTGTTGTGTTGTATTATGTTTTGGTCTGAATCCGAATTGCGAATCTATTGTTATTTTGTGTTTGTTATCATGTGTTTCTATTCTGTTTAATATAATTTTTTCTGTAATTTTTGCTAATGAGTTTAGTAAGCTGATTGGTCTGTAATTTTGTGGTTGTTTGTTGTTTTTGCTTGGCTTGGCTATTGGTATTATTGTTGCTACCTTCCATCTGGTTGGGAAATATTGTATTTTGAATATTGCATTAATGATATACATCATTTGAACCACAGCTTTTTTAGAAAGGTTTTTAATTAATAGATTGTCGATTCCATCTATCCCGGGGGCTTTATTATTTCTTAATTTTTTGACAAATTTAATTATTTCATTTGGATTCGTAATTACTTCTCTCAGTTCTGTTTCGTTTAATTGTATTATTTGTTTGTTGTGATTTTGTGCAGTTTTTTCTATCTCTAGTTGTTGTGCGTTCTGGTTTGTGTCTATTTGGTGGATTTTTTCAAATGTTTCGGCTAGTATTTCTGTTTTAGCTTTTTCAGAAATATAGTCTTTGTTATTTGTGGTGAGGGTGGGAATTTTTTCGAATGGTCGCCTAAGATTTTTAGCAATTTTCCATAGTGAGTTGTCATGTACAGAGAGTCGATTTAGTTTACGATTCCAAGTGTTATTTTTGTGTTCATTAATTTCTATGCTAATTTGTTTGCTTAGATGATTGATATCGGCTTTAAGCTGTGTTTCATTTGTTGTTTGCCATCGTTTTCTGAGTTTGTTTTTTAATTTTATTTTCTGAATTATATGTTCCGGTAATTTGTCTTGGTATTTTTTTATTTTGATTTTCACGCTGTTCCTTCCCTTTGCCCATAATATCCCATTTGTTAAATTTTCAACAGCAGAGTCAATTGATTCAGCTGTTGTCAATTCAGGAGTAATTTTTATATATTTGTCAAGGTCGGTTCTATAAACATTCCAATTTGTGTTTGTGTATGATGTGATTGTTTTAGTGGCTTGTGTGTGTATTGTGTTGGTGTGAATGGAGAAAATAATCGGGTTGTGATCAGATGTGAGTTTTGGATCTGAAATGGGATGTGAGATATTTGTAATATTTTTATTAATGATTATGTCTATTGTAGAGGGTGTTTGATTATTGGATGGATAATGTGTTGGTGTGTCTGTGAATAATAGGATATTTTCTGTGGTGCTTAAGAATGAATGCAGGGTCCCCCCATTAGTATTATTCGTTTGGCAGTTCCACAGTTGATGCCTTGCGTTAAAGTCACCAATTATTAATAATTTGTTTCCTATGGATGTTAGCTTGTTTAGTTCATTTATTGTAAAATGGTTTCGGGGAGGGTTATAGACAGAAGCTATGATGGTATTATCTGCTAGTTGTATTATGGCATGTTCTAATGTACATCCGTCTATTGAATCGATCTCTTTAAAGTCGATAGTGTTTTTGATTAGTATTGCAACTCCGCCACCCAGTCCATTTTGGTCTCTACGATCCTTCCTTACTACTGTGTAGCCTGGTATTTTTAGTTTTTTCCCTACTTTAAGTTTTGTTTCATTTAATAGCATAATATCTATTTTTCTATACTTAATATAATACGAACTCTTGAACTAAGGTTATTAGCTTTAACCACTAGACCAATCTAACATTAATATTTATACCATGATTTCTGTTACTAAAACTATAAATTTTTTTATTTAGACTTTGTGTCGAGATAATATTGTATTCATTTGAACTCGAATGAAAATGAAAAAACATCAATAGATTTTAAATTAAGAAACATTAAATATATATTAATTAACGAGGCAAATTTGAAATATAATTGTCAGCTCGGATTTTAAACTGATGGCTCCAATCGATTTTCATTAACCAGGCAAATTTGGAATATAATTGTAATTTTGAAATGAAAGACTCCGATTTAAGAAACATTAAATATATATTTTGTAATTAATTAAATTAATTGAACCGCGTAAATTTGAATAATTTCTATGATTCAGCCTGCGAATTTTTTTGCAGTTCATAAATCATTTCATTGTTTTTGTTTTGAAAAGGAAAAATGAAATTTCAAAATATATCATATAGTGATTTTCAAAGCCTATAAGGGTTTTAGGAGTTGGGAGGAAATAACGAATAGATTTCAGGAACCAAGTTATTTAGGTAGAGCTGATCATAGAAAAAAGATTCGTAAGCCAAGATTCTTGAAAAATATCGGTTTACATTCATTTGTAGGATCTGGCATTGATTTGTGGAACAATCTGTCTGTTACTACTTGGGATTATAGTCCTCTGCCCCCTATGATTAAATCAATTATAAATTTTGTCAAGTCCTAATGTCCTAGAGTTGTGCAAAATTTTATTTAGTTCTCACAAGCAGAGATTAGGTGAGGTAGAGAGAGGTCATACCATCCTTGTTAAGGTTTTGACCAGGTTTCCTTAACAGCTTATGGCAAATGTCGGGATGGCTAATGCGTCGCTTGCTCCTGGTATCGGGTTTTTGCGCGGAATTTTTAAATTACTTTTTGTCTTTTGATGGAAATCTATGGTCATGTTATTTGTTAATGAGCATACATTTCTATTTTTTTTCTTCTTTTTTTTTTTACTTGTTTATTATTTGTTAAATTGTTGTAATTAATTTGTATTGATGTTTATTAATGTATTGTAGCTAGATTGTATTGATGTTTGGAGGACCTAGCCACCGAGGACTTGTGCCTCTAAGCAGGTCGAGAAATAAAGATTTATTTATTATTATTTATTTATTTATTATAAATATATTGATAATTATTCCTCCCCCCCCGCCACTCAAAAATTAAAGAGGCGAAACTTTTAAGAGACGATGTATTTTCGGTAGTTTACGGGTATACATTAGGAGTGTGGTTTTTTAAGAGGAATACAATTTTTTGACCGAGACGCTGCCCGCCAGGGCACCAGCCCGGTGGGCCGAGCTTTGAGGGCATGCCGAAGGCACGCACGAAAAGCTCGTTTAGAATAAACGCATCGAATTCAAATACAATGAGTTTTGAGTCAGAAATCCCTAATCTTAGAAACTTACTTTAATTTCAAAACAAATTGAATAAATGACGATCTTCAAAATTTGCAGAGAGCGTACCGATATTTCACTTTTTCCTTCAGTTTCTAATTAAACGGAGAGCTTAAGTAAACGTCACGTTCTACTCACTGACTATATCTACTGGTATTTTACTTTGAATCGATCTTTCGTTCGATTGATGCCTTGTTAAGAGATCTCGGGGCTTTTTCTCCATCTCTATAATGACACGAGAGACAGAGTGATGAAAAAAAGGCTCGATGACAATAAGGAAAGGTTTCTGGACCGTTATGGCCCCGCTGGCCATTTCCCTTGAAGAGTTTCGAGATTGTCAACTGGCTGGCCTTCATTCGTTGCTTCCTTTTAATCATAAAAAGAGATGTGGGTTCTTAAATCTCCTCCATTGCTCTTTCTTATTGTCTACATGTCTAAATGGGCCCTGGCAGATTTTTTTTCATGACTGTCTTTTAAAAAGAACTAACCTAAAGAAGGTATTTCTGGACGGCACCTATTTATAATCAACTGCGTTTTTATATTCACTTATTTAGAAATGAAGTATTCGAATGGAAAATGGGGAAAGTTTTGGGGTAGTTCTGATTTTTTGCATATATATGTTTTTTGGGGCGCTGAATCCAAATCTGACATTTTCCACTAAAATTTCGTGATGGAATATTATATTGGACAAACTGGACGATCTTTCAAAAAACGGCATAAAGAACAGGTAGCTTCCCACAGACAATTAATAAGAAATCAACCCACAAATCCAGCTTCCACTTCCGCATTTGCTAATCATCTATATTCTTTAGATCACTCACCTTCACCTACTAATCCCACCCCTATTCATTTCGAAAGAAAAGGATTAAGATTGGATCTTCTTGAATCCACGGAAATAAAATATGCCCGAATATGTCGAACGATGAAAATATTATCAATAATCATCTTGATGTAAAACAAAACATAATAATTGACCTTTTAATAACAAAGCCTAAAATTTATTCCCAGCTTAGAGACATAAGTCAATGAATTTCTAACTTTTGTTTTATTTATCCACACCTATGTCAATAAACCCCTACCCAACCTGAAATTTTCACTTAACAATAGCCTAAGAGAAATTGTCCTTTAAAATAATTGAAACATTCTTTCCCTCTGTTCAATAAACATATATATAACCTAGTATTCAATAAGTTGATTTAGTTATTTTCTGTACTTCCTGAAGATGGGTTGATATCCCGAAATATATATATTGAAAAAGAAAAATTTTCACATCTTTTAATTTTAATGTGAAACAAGTGACCAAGAATCCTTAACTCATAGTAAATCGATATTAAATATAATATTTATTTACTCTTATCTTTATGATGGAACATTGTAGAAAATGCAAAAAAAAAAAGGTGAAAATTTCCATTTTTTGGCGATTTTTCACTTATAACTCGAAAACTATCAACTCATCGTAAATAACCTTCCTATTTAAAATGAAAGTCCATAAAATTTCCTACAAATTTCAATATTTGTATTTTTGTCTTCTCTATTTTTATGAAGGAAAACTGCGATTTTTTGAAGAAATAGATCATTTCCTGTCATGGAAAATGCTGAATATCTATAAATCTAAGAGTTTTAACAAAAAAGTGGTTCAAGTAAACGTACAAGTCAACAATATTTCCTAAAGAATGAGATAACTATCAAGTTTCTAAGATGAGTGGATTTTATTTTATGAAGAAAAAATTCCGATTTTTTGCAAAAAATTGGAGTTTTCAAAATTTCAACATCATTGCGGCACCGGTTACTATTATCCAATTAAGATGAAGATGTCTTTGAATTGTATCAAATTTAATCTAGTTTAAACATGTATAGAGTGGTCTTTGTCGAAAACGAGCTCCTTCATGGTCAAAATGGGAAAAAATCGAAAAAAATGCGAGTTTTTGGGACTTGCGGAAACAGAAAAAATACACTAATTTTCATCTAGCGCTTGAGCCCCAACGGTTTTCCGGAGAAAAAACCTAAATATTGAAATTTGTAGGAAATTTTATGAAATTTCATTTTAAAAGAGAGGTTATTTACGAAAAGTTGATAGTTTTCGAGTTATTACCAACAAATCGCCAAAAAATGATATTTTTAAATTTTTTTTCATATTTGACAATGTTACGTCACTAAATTTTGTTAGCAAACCTCAGATTCGGATTCAGCACACCGAAAAACATATAGAATCAAGAAATCAAAACTACCCTGAAAACTTTACCGCCTGGGGCCCTTTAGAGAGCAAATTTAACTGGAGTAAAAAGGTACTTCAAGAAATTAAAAAAGATATATTTAATTACGGTTAGTTTACCATAATAAACGGTTCCCATGTACCCTGTCCTTGGGGGGTTCTGACCCCCCCCCCCCACTGTGGCTACACCTCTGGTATTGATACATATGAAAGAGAACATTTTCATGAAAAAATATATTTTTTATTATTAATTCCTTTTGATAGTATACAAAAATTAATCAAAATTACTAAGAATATTTTATTCTTACTAATTTACATTATATATTCTTTTCTGCTTGCAGTGGCAGACTGAATTGCTAGCGATGAGATCCTTCACCAGTAATTCTTCATAAATTCTGGTAAGTCTAATCTTTGCTTTCTATTTTAAATTTAATTAAATACATATTACATTACATTATTATATTTCTCCTCTGAATCATCTTCTCTTTGGATTTTACATTACGTGATCATTTTTTTTTTTGTTGGGGGGGGAATATTAGTATGTGTATTCAAAAAACGCATATTTCTTCATACATTGAAAAAATAATTAATTTATAATACATATATTTGATAAAGTTGAGCAAATTTTTAATGAGCTCTTATTTATTCCAAAGATATTTTATTAATAATCAAGATATATCGAAATTATTCCAAATATGACCAAATTTTTAGGTATTTAATCCAAATATATTATATACTTGAGTAATCTATTTTATTCTATTAGATATCTCTTAATATCAAATGAATGTCTTGTTTACTTCTAGTAAAACCTCTTATTATATCTAAACAAATGTTTTTTTATCATAAAACGACTTAGATTTTTTGCAAATAGTGATATCTTAATAATTAAGATATTAAAAAAAAATAACAAAAATTTTGCTTACATTATTAATTGTTTTTTTTTTTAATTTTAAAACCCACTATAAGATTATAAGAAATATTAATATATATTAAAATTAGATTACCTCGTTAAATCAAATATAATAATTCAAATTTTTATCCAATTAATTCAACCAAATGAATAATTAAAATAAATATTTATATAATTCATTTGATTGAATATAGTAGATTCTACATCAATTGAAAATACTTATCTTCTAGTCAGAAATACATAACTATATTTATTATAAATAAAAAATATTCAAGTTTGTATAATTTCTTGTCGTAATTACGTATTATTCCATTTAAATACCCAACTATTAAATTTAACTATTCCACTATTTTCACAATATTTTCATAATTTACTTATTGGTGATTGGTTCAAATAGCGGCATCTTAACTATTAATATATCTAGAGTTGCTCGAAAAATATGAGAATAATTAAAATACGTATATCTATTGTTATTAAAATAAGTTTACCTCATAACTTAAATCAATATAATAATTAATTCAAATTTTTATCCAATTAATTCAACCAAATGAATAATTAAAATAAATATTTATATAATTCATTTGATTGAATATAGTAGATTCTACATCAATTGAATAATACTCATCTTCTAGTCAGAAATACATAACTATATTTATTATAAATAAAAAATATTCAAGTTTATATAATTTCTTGTCGTAATTACGTATTATTCCATTTAAATACCCAACTATTAAATTTAACTATTCCACTATTTTCACAATATTTTCATAATTAACTTCTTGGTGCTTGGTTCAAATAGCGGCATCTTATAAATAAATAAATAAATAAATAAATAAATAAATAAATCTTTATTTCTCGACCTGCTTAGAGGCACAAGTCCTCGGTGGCTAGGTCCTCCAAACATCAATACAATCTAGCTACAACAATACATTAATAAACATCAATACAAATTAATTACAACAATTTAACAAATAATAAACAAGTAAAAAAAAAAGAAAAGAAAAAAAATTAGAAATGTATGCTCATTAACAAACAACATGACCATATATCTCCATCAAAAGACAAAAAGTAATTTAAAAATTCCGCGCAAAAACCCGACACCAGGAGCAAGCGACGCATTAGCCATCCCGGCATTTGCCATAAGTTGTTAAGGAAACCTGGCCATTAACTATTAATATATCTAGAATTATTTTGTCAAAATGTCTGTTATTACGTTACCAAATTGTGTACGCTTGAGATTAAAATCGGATTAGATTTTGGTTAAAATCGATCCAAAAATTAAGGGGGAGGGACTCTTAAAAAATTAAAATTATAAAATTTTCAAACTAAAAAAAAAACCAAGACAAATGGAATTTAATATAAAAGTGACCTATAATAAAAAAAGAGAATAATTATTTATTTAGGGGGCCAGAAATGTGGAGGGAAGCTTCAAAAAATAGATCTAACATTATACTTCAAGATCCTTTAATCGATTTGTCGAAATTTCGCAAATGCACCCTTTATGCCTTGATAAAAATGATCCACTATGTGAAATTGATAGTGAGTAAAAAGTCATATTATTCCATTTAAATACCCAACTATTAAATTGAACTATTCCACTATTTTACTCAAATAACAATATTTTCATAATTTACTTATTGGTTCTTGGTTCAAATAGCGGCATCTTAACTATTAATATATCTAGAGTTGCTCGAAAAATATCAGAATAATTAAAATACGTATATCTATTGTTATTAAAATAAGTTTTCCTCGTAACTTAAATCAAATAATAATTAATTCAAATTTTTATCTAATTAATTCAACCAATTGAATAATTAAAATAAATATTTATATAATTCATTTGATTTAATATACTAGATTCTACATCAAATGAATATACACATCTTTCTTATATTTACTATAAGATTATAAGAAATATTAATATATATTAAAATTAGATTACCTCGTAACTTAAATCAAATTTTTTTATCCAATTAATTCAACCAAATGAATAATTAAAATAAATATTTATATAATTCATTTGATTGAATATAGATTCTACATCAATAGAAAATACTCATCTTCTAGTCTGAAATACATATATTCAAGTTTATATCATTTCTTGTCGTAATTACGTATTATTCCATTTAAATACTCAACTATTAAATTTTACACAAATAACAATATTTTCATAATTAACTTATTGGTGGTTGGTTCAAATAGCGGCATCTTAACTATTAATATATCTATATTTGCTTCAAAAATATGAGAATACCCAAAATACGAATATCATTCATTCATATTAAACAAAGATCGATTTCCGCCATAATTAACTTCACCATCTATTCATATCCAATAAATTTCTTAACTATAAATATATCGTTTTTTTCAATGTAGTTTTTATTTATTAATGACTTTCCGACTATAATAAGTATAGATATAGACAGATAAGAACTTATTTTTATTTAAATAAAATAAAATAAAAGAATATTTTTTTTATTATTTATAAAGACGATCTGAACAGAGGAGATTTTTTCTGGAGAGTATTTTTAAGAATTTCATCAGGTGTAGAATTAAAAATATATAATAGGGGAAATCTCAAGGGGCAGATAAGAGGCGTTTCAATGACCCTCCCTGCCTGCCCTTGTTCGTGTAATCTTTCAATACAATGAATTTCTTATGAATATCTCCAGTTAAGGCTAACGAAATACTTGAAAACTTTTCCCCCATTTGCATATGTAGTAGATTCCATTTGGTTTCCTTTTCTTTATTTCAAATTAAAATCGAATTCTATTTTAGATAAAAGCCCAAGAAACTTGTGAATTTACTTCTGAAAAGAAAATGAAAATCGCACAACTTTCTCATTCTATATTATTGTAAAAAAAGGAACTAACGAAAAGGCGTAGGGAACAATTTATTTTCATTGATCGTTGACGGCTGATTTTACTTGTAAAAAAGTCACCCTATTATTATAAATGAAGTCATTAGTACATACTTAATATAATATATACTAATGGGCATTTTTTATTCAGAGAATACAATATTTATTTTAAATAATTCTCATAAATTGTTTTTTTTTATTTTATTTTTTTTTTCAAATATTAAATAACGAATTGTACTGAAAAAACGATATATTTTTAGTTAAAAAATTATATTTGATATGAATAGATGGTGAAGCCAATCATGGCGAAATCGATCTCCGTTCAATATGAATAAATAATACACGTATTTTAAGTATTCTCATATTTTTGAAGCAACTATAGATATATTAATAGTTAATATGCCGCTATTTGAAACAAGGACCATTAAGCAAATTATGAAAATGAAATAATACGTAACTACGACAAGAAATGATATAAACCTGAATATTTTTTATTTATAACTAGCTTCAAGGTCCGCCTTTGGCGCGCTCTTTGCTAGCCAGTTATATTAGTTTTGGCAGATCTTTAATTTGGGAATAATATTACCATATTATGGTAAGATGTCCGAAATAATAAAGCATAAATTAAAATCTTTAGGGTACGCGACAATCTTTAGATCACCATATACATTAGGAAGTGAATTAAGTCAAATTAAAGATAAAATTCCGGAAAATGAAAAATCCGGTGTATATATAATTGACATGCCAAGATTGCAATATATAGGAAAAACGGAAAGAAATTTATCCATTAGGATCAATGAACACAAGAGAGCCTACAAATTAAAAATATAAAAATTATGCATTTGCAGAGCATTTAAATGCTAACAATCATAGTTTTCCAGATCAATCCAAAATTAAATTGATCAAAGAAGTCAATGACCCCTTAATTCTTTCTTTAAAAGAATCCATTGAAATTTTAAAATCCTTGGGAAAAAGCCCAATTGAATCTTTAAATGAAAAACTAGAAATTATCAATGACCCTTTATTAAAAACATTACATTCATTCAGGTAAAACTCTTTAGAAAATGCCTAAACAAAAGAGTAACCCAGATATTGCTCCAGTTATATTCTAATCTCCCAAGAGGAAACATGAAGAAAAAGTCATTATATATTTTTCAAAATTTTCAATGTATAAATCTTAATTTGTAACTAATTTGAAATATTTGTGATAGACTGATGATGAAGGCAATGCCTATAGTCTCTAGAAATAATTAAAAATTATTTTATTTAAAAAACAGAAGACTCTCTCATTTTTTTTTTAACCTAAAATAAAAACAATTCTGTTACCATCGACAGTGAAATCTTTTATTCAACTAATGAAAATATTTAAAATCTGCCCCTGAATGGCCTACCTCCCTTGTGGCAAACAGTGTTTGAAACTATATTAAAACAAATCGGATTTTCTTATTTAATAATACCTAATTATTCTAAATACATAGTTCCCGAATTCCCTGGCCCTTATTTCTCAGCAATTTTTTTTATTACTATCGATTGCGTTGAACGAAAGTGAAAAATGATCTATTACCGTTTTATAGGCCCAAAGTTCCTTCATTTTTATTCAATATATGTCTTCCCGAGCGAACATTCTTTAGAATCTTAAAGAGGCGTCGGCGTCGTCGTCTCATGCCACAGAGCCATTGGCCTCATTGGACCATCGAGGGAACAAAAGCACATTTTAAGGCTTTCAAGCCCTTGCAGAGTGAACTCCTGTGTCACAGCCATTTTGTCAATCAATCATTTATATAAAAAAATAAAATAAAAATCCTACATAAATATTTATTTTAGAGAGATCTCTTTTGACCAAAAAATCATTTAAATGGAAACACAATATACGTGACTTGAATTAATTATTGATTCTATTTATTCTTCCACAAATAAAAAATACATTTAGAAAAGACTATTCAAATAAAAGTCAAAAAATGTATATACCTCCACTTGATAAACATGACAGACAGATAACGTTTCAACTGAAAATCCTTGGTTGGAAACACTTTCACAGGTATCATTTGAATCATACACATTTTGTATAATCAGTGAATACACACTAAGGTGAAAAAAAAAAATTTGGCTAACTGTCCAGAAAGCAAGTTAGCGTTTGGGTCGATTCCTGAGGGGACGAAACCCTCTGATGTGCAATGTAAATATATTTTCTACTAAATTCTTAGATTTTTTACCTTAAAATTAAATAATTTTTAATAAATGAATTTAACTTTTATTATTAAATTATTTTTGTTTAAATTTATTATTTATAAGAATTTTGCTGGCTTGGTGTGTACTGGATATATTAATTTTTTATTGTTAGGATAAATAAACTGAATTTGCTTCTTTCCAGTAATTTATTTTGTTTTTCAAATGGTTATTCCAAATATTTCGAGAGCGTTCTCAGCATCTCTTCCTCAGTGGAAACTGTGGGACCACACAATAGGCAAGTCAGTGAGTTGTTATAATTACAGGTGTCCAAAAAGTACTCACCCACTTCCCCACCAATGTGCCGACTCCATCAGTTTGTACAGAACATTGATAAAAAGCTCGATCACACAACACACACATACATATATATACAAATTTAAAATGAGACAACATACGAATATACAACCATTTACATCTCCTTATAATAAAGTCCAATGAAATTTAAAAATCGAAAAATGGTCAGCACCAGAGCTGGTCTAAATTTGACCAACCAACCACTGTTAATGACCAGTCGAAGCTAAAGTTGTTGTTTTCCGAATATGAAATAGATCTAGTGCCAAAAATAGGCAATAATTTGTCTTTCCTGTTCAATAACAAAGACAAAATATAAAAAATCAATCAATGTATTGTAGTTTATAAAATATCTTGCATTGATTGTAATAAAATTTATATAGGCACAACAGGTAGACCTATGGTAAAAAGATTATATGAACACAAAAGATCTGTGCTTAAAAAATAGAACAACAACCAAACAGCATTGGCACAACATGGGCGGACTGAGGGTCATAATTTTGATTTTGAAAATTTTAATATAATTGACTATGAAAAAAATAAAACAAAACGTTTTTTCAAGGAATCGTGTTTCATCCAACAAAGCCTAAAAAAGACAGTAAATTACAAGGTAGACACGGGCTTTTTAATGAGGAAATACAACATTTTAATTGAAATGACAAATAAATAAACATTTATGCTTTTTTATTAATTAATTGCGCGTGCCAGAAAGCGTAGACATTTTTGTGGTCGTTGACCTTCGCTCGGCTGGTCATTAACAGTAATTAGTTAGTCAAATTCAAATCAGCTCTGGTGTTGACCATTTTTCGATTTTTAAATTTCATTGGATTTTATTATAAAGAGATGTAAATGGTTGTATATTCGTATGTTGTCTCATTTTAAATATGTATATATATATGTGTGTGTGTGTTGTGTGAGCGAGCTTTTTATCAATGTTCTGTACAAACTGATGGAGTCGGCACATTGGTGGGGAGTGGGTGAGTACTTTTTTGACACCTGTAATTATAACAACTCACTGACTTGCCTATTGTGTGGTCCCACAGTTTCTACTGAGGAAGAGATGCTGAGAACGCTCTCGAAATATTTGGAATAACCATTTGAAAAACAAAATAAATTACTGGAAAGAAGCAAATTCAGTTTATTTATCCTAACAAAAAATAAATAAATTTATTATATTAAAACCCAGTACTGAGTCCAGGGAGCGTAGTCCTCTGGCACGTAAGATGCCTGCCGAAGGTGGGCTTCGCAGATGTCTTGTATAATATAATAAAAAATAATAGATATATTTATTTAATATAAGATTTCAAATTTCCGATAGAAGTCAACTTTAAATTTCTATGAAAATCTCGAAAGGTAGTCATCTACTAGTTACGAGATTTAATAAATTTTATTTTAAATTAATTAAATGTCAGAAGGGAATAGTGTTCACCTATAGAACTCGAGTGTCAAAATGCTGGCCAATTCCATGAGGCGCACTCCTCTTATATATTTACCAGCTGTGAAGCCCGCCTTCAGCGGACATATTACAGGTACTTGTCCATTCGTTATTATAATAGCACGTATAGCTTCCTTTCAGCCAGTTCAAATCTCAATAGAAAATATTAATTCTTAGAACAATTTCTCCTCTTCCCCTACTTTCCCCTCACCACATACATTTAAAAATTTTTTAAAAATTGTTACTTGTGAAACTATTTTTCCATTATATAATCAGTTTTCTTAGACTCCTGATGATGGGCTAACCCCGAAATATATCGAATTTAAAACTCAATTTTGTTTTATTTTTTTGTGAAACCTACCTCGTATCTTACTCAAGTTTTATTATTATATTAAAATGTTTCACCTAGAACCAACACCGAACTCCTTAAAAGTTATATTACTGACCCTTGACTCCGTACCTAATGAATTTTAAAACAATAATTTATATTTCCTAATTTTAATAAATTTTATTTCTCATGAACTATTAGTGAGTTTTAAAGTTGATGAAACCACGTCGGTGTCGTCGCTCAAGCCTATTATTATTAAGTATTGTAATAGATAGAAAGATTTTCTACCGCTCTAAATACTTCACTCTAAGATTTATCTTCATTTTTTAAATTTCCCATTCTAGCTAAATTCTAAATTTAAACAGATAGCCATGCCATATATAGCATAAATAAAGATGGTAGAGTGTTTTGAATTGTGAATTTCTTCAAAGGGCAATGACTTTTCCCATTTTGAATATATAATAATTCAAATTGCCGATATAGTAGTATAGTTTAAATTTATATGGAAATCGCGCGAGAATACTTCCTGAATTGCAAAAAAATCGAAAATCTTTATTAAATAGTATATAATTTTTAATTTTTTCACAAGTAACCATACATTATTTAAATTCTTGGTTATTGCAAGTGTACTTGCCACTTGTTGTTGACTTAGCCCTTGATTTTAATTAGGTACACACAATTTGAACTGGTTGAACTTGAGAAATAACCATTTTGTATATTTTATTTTTGTATTAAATGATACTTAATTCAAAATGATTCATTTTATTGATATATCAAATGGAATTTGATCTTTTATTAAAACTTTATTTACCTAAATGTAAAGTGATATTGAAAAAGTATGATAATTTGTAATTGTATCTTTTAATTTAATTTTACTTACTTTTTTTATAAAATTCAAAAATTATCAACAATATTTATTGAATATATTATATTAAGATTTAATAGAACAAATTATATGATTATTTGTAAAAATTTTAAAAATAATTTGCTATTTAATAAAGTTTTTATTAGTGGGTCGATTTTTTTGCACCGTAGTATAGATTTGAGATGGAATGGATAATATTTTATTACTGGCCGGAAAAACAAGATTCTCTGCCTGAGAAAACAAATTAGTATTATTTTATTATTATTTCCATAATATTAAAAGTTCCAATTTATTAGAATAAATCATAATATATATCTGAAAAAAATAAATATTCTCATTTTGAATTCCATATAGAGTACGGTGGGTGTGTAATCAAAACTTGTACTGTAATAAAAGTTAAATTATTTCACTAGTCTATGGGGACATGCTGGACCATATGAGACAGCCGAATTGATCATGTGTGCTCGCATTTACCATATATATATATAATTATACCTCAGCGAGTTGTATTGGCATTTTTATTATTATTATTATTATTATTTTTATTTAATTTCATTTATTTATTTTATTTTTATGACAAAACCAAATGACGTTTGAGTCCATTCAAAAAAAATCTGTTTTTTTTTTTATATATAAGTTTTTATATTAAAACATGTTTCTATTTTTGATTAAAAATAATAAATTTATGAGAATGTTTTAGATAGATTTATCTATTTATATATCGTATTAATGAGGCATTCAAGGACAGAGTGGACTAACCCACATATCTCATTGGGCTATTCGGAATAGTAGTTATATTGAATTATTTGTTGATGTGTTTAATTAATTATTAGTCCAGGCAAATTATGTGAAAAAATGGCATAAACAGGAAACAATTCCCGGTAAATATTCCATTGCTAAAATACCTTTATTGGTACTCCAATATTACTACCCTAAGTTTTCCCCCTAAATCTGTGTTGCGCCTCAAAATGAGAAAATTTCGGAGTTTTTTCAGTTTTTCTTGAATAAGTCTAAAACGGATTATCAAATCAAAAAGATATTCATTAGATAAATTAAAGCTCTTTAAATTACACGTAAAATGATCAAAATTTCATTTATTTAAGTTAGATAAAACTGCTACTAGCGCCTGTCAAAAAACAGCACCCCGGGATCACTTTTGAATATCCCTAAAACTCGTACTTTTTTCCCCATTTTGACCATGAAGGAGCACGCTTTCGACAAAAAACATTCTATACATTTTTAAACCAGACTAAATTTGCCACAATTTAAATGCATTTTCATTTTAATAGTAACATGAGGTTGAAGTTTTGAAAAAAATGCAATTTATAAAATTCATAAAATGAAAACCACTCATTCTAGAAATTTGATTCCTATCTCATTGTCTAGGAAATTTATTTTATTTACCTGAACGTTGGACCACTTTTTTGATAAAACTCTTAGATTTATAGATATTCTACATTTTCAAAAGTGTCATATAAAATGCTGGATATTTATAAAATCTAAGACTTTTATCAAAAAAGTGGTTCAAGTAAACGTTCAAGTCAATAAAATTCACTAGTCGATGAGATAGGAATCAAGTTTGTAGAATGAGTGGTTTTCATTTCATGAAGGAAAAACTGAAATCCTTTGAAACATTCAATCTCATGTTATTATTATCCAATTAGAATGAAACTTTATTTAAATTGTAGGAAATTTAATCTAGTTTAAAAATGTATAAAGTTGTCTTTGTCGAAAACGTGCTTTGTCATGGTCAAAATGGGGAAAAATCGAAAAAAGTACGAGTTTTATGGATATTCAAAAATGATCCCGGGGCTGTCCTTTGACAAACCCTTGTACCAGTTTTGCTGAACCTAAATAGATGAAAATGTTATCATTGTTCGCGTAATTTAAAGAGATTTATTTTATCTAATCGATATGTTTTTTATTTGATAAGCCGTTTTAGAGTTATTCATGGAAAACTGAAAAAACTCCGAAATTTTCTCATTTTCAGGCGCGTAGAAAAATTTCCACAACACAGACTTGGGGGAAAACTTAGGGTATTAATATTGGAGTACCAATAAAGGTATCCAGCAATAAAATATTTACCGGGAATCATTTCATGTTAAAATCATAATTTGTCTGGACTATTATGTGTGATTTAAATTTTTAAAAAAGAAAAAAAATTACATCTTTCAAAATTCAATTCCATAAGTATAAGCTTAAGTGAATAGCTTCATATCCGAGGTGTGAACCGCTACCTAATATGCTGTACACCTACTTCCACCTGTACTTCCAAATATTTCCAAGTAATTCCAAAATACTTCCAAAGAGGTGTACACCTACTTCCAATCGCGGATCACCACTCGTTCATATCTGATAAATATACACTTAATATATTTGAAAAATTATTCAGTCCAAAAAATTGAATAAATAAGAATGATTTTTTACTTATTTATTTATTCATTTGTTTAATTTAATTATTTTTCCAACAAGGATCAGTCTAAAATTCATTAAGAATAATTTAAAATCTTCCCCATTTGACGAAGATTTATGCTTTAATTTAAGTTCAAAAAAATAACTAGAAAAAAAAACAAACAAACAAATAAATAAAACAATAAATAACTTTATGGAGTGAAAAATGTAATTTATGAATTTTTTTTCTTCTATTCTAGAAAAATGATAGAAAAAACAAAGGGTGTTAAAAATAAGAAATGGAAGGTCAACTATAAGTTAAGACAACCATGAATATACAACTCGTAAATAAATTTGAAAGTTTAATTGAATATTTCCCCTCTCGCTCTCTCCAATAAAACAACCCCCTCTCGTTTAGATTAAAAGGGTTGGTTCTCTTATAGTCCTGTCATTTGGAAAGTTTTCCAGGAGTTTTGAAAATGCGTAATTTGATAGATTTCGATAATTTCTTTCTGAATTTCAACTTTGTCACCACGTATCTTTGCCGTTGTCGCCGCCATATTGGAAAAATGGCGCCCAAAAGCAGTTTTTGGACAATATCTCCTCTCCGACTCATTTCACGATAAAAGCATTGATATTCAAAATGAAACCAGAGAAAATTTCCTACAATTTATGTAATTGGCTTTTTTTTGTAAAATTAATTGTTTTGGATTTCGATACCTGTATCAATTTTGTAGGGGTTTTGTCCAAGGTCAAAAGATCGCTATGTTAAGATTTGGCGATGACATTGCCCTTCTAGGAAGCAATAAAAAAGAATTAGAGGACGCCTTGAATGGAATTAACCAAATCCTAATAGAAGAAATCAAAATGAAAATAAACAAGAATAAAACCAAGGTCCTAGTATGTACAAAAAAAGAACAATTGAGACAGGAATGCATCAAAATTAACCAAGAAAACCTAGAAGGAGTTTAGGAATTCCGCTACCTAGGAAGTAAAATAACATGGGATGGGAGGAGCGAAAACGAAATTAAATCAAGAATTGCCCAAGCAAAAATGGGGTTTAATTCAAAACAAAATCTACTATGCTCCTCCTCAATCAGCTTAGAAAACAGGAAGTTGCTATTGAAGACATATGTATGGAGCATAGCCATGTACGGGTGTGAAACCTGGACAATTAGAAAAGCGGAGAGAAAGAGAATGGAGGCTTTTGAAATGTCGTGTTCTACAGAAGAATGGATGGATAAAATTACAAATGAAGAAGTTCTTGGAAGAATCGGAGAAAGAAGAACCTCGTGGAAGAGTCTGAAGAAGAGAAGAGGTCAGATGATGGGGCACACACTGAGACATGGGGGACTGCTTAGGGATATCTTGGAGGGGGAGGTGGGAAAGAAAAGGGGAAGGGGAAGACCCAGATTAGAATATTTCAACCAAATAATTGGGGATATGGGATGCCAGACATTTAGAGAGGTCAATCAGCTGGCGGGGGACAGAGTCGAGTGGAGACGAATTGTTGCATCAAACCAGTCTTAGGACTTTATACTCGATGATGATGATAATTGTTTTGGCGTACGAGCGCCGCAAACCATAACTGATTACATTTGTGATTTATAAAAAATCTCATTTTTTCATTCATAAAATGAAAACCACTCATCCTAGAAAATCTTATCACATTGTCCAGGAATTTTTGCAGAATTGGATGTTTACTTGGACTACTTTTTGTTAAAACTCTTAGATTTATAGATAAAAAGCATTTATCATGATAGGAAATGATCCATTATTTCAAATAATCTCAGTTTGTCCTTGATTAAAATAAAACCACTCATCCAAGAAACTTAATTTCTGTCTCATTTTCTAGGAAATTTTATTTACTTGGACGACTTTTTTGATAAAACTTTTAGATTTATAGATTTCAAGCATTTTCCATGACGCTTTTGAGGATTCGGATCAAATCCTGTCCGGTAAATGTAGAATATCTATAAATCTAAGAGTTTTATCAAAAAAGTAGAACAAGTAAACGTTCAATTCAATAAAATTTCCTATGAGAATGAAATAGAAATCAAGTTTCTAGGATCCGCGGTTTTCATTTAATGATGGACAAACTGCAATTTTTTTAAACATTGGATCATGTCCTGTCATGGAAAATGCTCGATATCTATAAATCTAAGAGTTTTAACAAAAAATGGTCCAAGTAAACGTCCAACTAAACAAAATTTCCTATACAATATGATAAGAATCAAGTCTCTAAGATAAGTGGTTTTCTTTTTATGTAGGAAAAACTGCAATTTTTTTAAACATTGGATTATGCTCTGTCATGGAAAATGCTCGATATCTATAAATCTAAGAGTTTTAACAAAAAATGGTCCAAGTAAACGTCCAACTAAACAAAATTTCCTATACAATATGATAAGAATCAAGTCTCTAAGATAAGTGGTTTTCTTTTTATGTAGGAAAAACTGCAATTTTTTTAAACATTGGATTATGCTCTGTCATGGAAAATGCTCGATATCTATAAATCTAAGAGTTTTAACAAAAAATGGTCCAAGTAAACGTCCAACTAAACAAAATTTCCTATACAATATGATAAGAATCAAGTCTCTAAGATAAGTGGTTTTCTTTTTATGTAGGAAAAACTGCAATTTTTTAAACATTGGATTATGCTCTGTCATGGAAAATGCTCGATATCTATAAATCTAAGAGTTTTAACAAAAAATGGTCCAAGTAAACGTCCAACTAAACAAAATTTCCTATACAATATGATAAGAATCAAGTCTCTAAGATAAGTGGTTTTCATTTTATGAATAGAAAAATGAGATTTTTTATAATTCACAAATGTAATCAGTTATGGTTTACGGCTCTCCTACTCAGAAACTATTAATTTTACAAAAAAAAAGATTTTACATAAATTGTAGTAAAATTCCTCTAGTTTCATTCTGTATATATATGTTTTTATCGTGAAATGAGTCGGAAACGAGATATTGTCAAAAAACTGCTTTTAGGCGCCATTTTTCCAATATGGCGGCGCTAACGGCAAAGATACGAGATGGCAAAGTTAAAATTCATAAAGAGCACATTGAAATCTATAAAATTACCCATTTGCAAAACTCCCGGTAAACTTTCCAGGTACCTCTTTTTTTAGAACCAAATCATTAGTCAAAAGAATTTCTCGATTTCTTTTAAATACAGATAGAATAGATTTAACTCTGAAACGAATTTAGTCAAATAATTTACTGAATAATCATTCTTGACAGTCAAACTCGACAAGATCCTTCAACCATTTACATTAATCATTATTTAAATGTCGAAGAGAATCAGAACAAGTTTCCTCGCCCTATGTCTTTGATATAAGAGCGGCTTTTTATCTTTGTAAAGAGCCAGTTAAGGGGAAAAGTAATTAGTAGGACAAGATTATTTTTATATAGATGATAATTGCAGTGCTCCATTTCTTGGAAAAAGCAATCTCACTGTTCAATTTAGAATTAGAACTTAGTAAGTAGTCTCTCAAATTGAAACTTTTAGTTTTTTGGATGCTTCTAAAGAATTCTTTGATGTAAAAGTATTTATTTTTTTCCATGAAAACATTTTCAATTACATTATAATTTTTATTAAATTTCTTCCAGAACTTAAGTGACTTGATTTAAATTTTTCGTTAAATTGAAGGGTTGGTTTTGTCACAAATATAATAAAACAATAATTTTAATAACTATTTGTATTATTAAATTGATAACTATACAGTTTCGGTCACCACTGGTCGACCATCCTCAGTAGTTCTAAAAAATAATTTTTTAAGAAAAATAAAAACCGACTTCCAAAAATTAAATGCAACAAATAAAATACACTAAAAGGTATAAAATAATTATTATCTTATTTAGTTACAACTAAACGACGAAATATTAACATGAAATTACTTTTTGAAGTCGGTGCCAAACAAACTATACCTATAAGCGAGCATACCCTCCAAACGTACTAAGTAAGATCCGTCGAGTGCGATTCATAAAAGGTATATGTTTGGCACCAACTTCAAAAGTAATTTCATGTTAATATTTCGTCGTTTAGTTGTAACTAAATAAGATAATAATTATTTTATACCTTTTAGTGTATTTTATTTGTTGCATTTAATTTTTGGAAGTCGGTTTTTATTTTTTTCTTAAAAATTATTTTATTTTTCTCTTTTTAGTGATGTTATTAATAGTGATCATATCATCAGAACTTGATCAAATTAATATGGCACCATCCCCAAGACACCCCCTATCGGATAAAAAAGAACCATCGAAATCGGTTCATAAACAAAGAGGTTAGGTCTAAACAAACCTAATAAAAAAGGTCTAATACCTATGAAGAAAAAACGAAAAAAAAATGGGACCAATCGGAAGCTAGACTTGACCCAATGCAAAAAAAATTTTCAAAATCGGTTGAGAATTGGCGGAGATATGAGGTAACATAGGCACAAAAAAAAAAAAAAAAAAAAAAAAAAAATTCAATCGAATAGAGAACCTCCTCCTTTTTTGAAGTCGGTTAAAAATTGAAATGAAACACTTATTTACATTATTTTTTTTTATAGAGAATTATATAACACAAAAATTTTTTTTTACAATAATTTGAAATCATACATACATCTCGTTCAAAAACCGGAATTTGTCATTTCACATGAAACATTCTAGTTCAGTGATAAACGTTTTTATAAATTGAATTAAATTATTTAATTGATAACTATACAGTTTCGGTCACCACTGGTCGACCATCCTCAGTAGTTCTAAAAATTGAAATGAAACACTTATTTACATTATTTCTTTTTATTGAGAATTATATAACACAAAATTTTTTGAAATATGTCTATATTGAAGATTTAAGAATGAATGTTTCATGTGAAATGACAAATTCCGGTTTTTGAACGAGATGTATGTATGATTTCAAATTATTGTAAAAAAAAAATTTTGTGTTATATAATTCTCTATAAAAAGAAAAAATGTAAATAAGTGTTTCATTTCAATTTTTAGAACTACTGAGGATGGTCGACCAGTGGTGACCGAAACTGTATAGTTATCAATTAAATAATACAAATAGTTATTAAAATTATTGTTTTATTATATTTGTGACAAAACCAACC
Organism: Forficula auricularia; assembly: GCA_024734495.1. Taxonomy (NCBI): domain Eukaryota; kingdom Metazoa; phylum Arthropoda; class Insecta; order Dermaptera; family Forficulidae; genus Forficula; species Forficula auricularia. Next base: position 211,640 of record JALMQS010000205.1, read on the forward strand.
CTTCAATTTAACGAAAAATTATAATTTTTGTTATTCAGCTCCATATTAAATAAATTGAAAGTTTTTGCCGAGAGTAGCAGAATTTTATATGGTTGAAGGAGACAATAAAAGAGTGTGTCTTCTGCTGGAATTATAAATTTTATTTATTTATAACGAGACTATAGTTTCGAGGGCTTTGCCCTCTTCATCAGTCTATTACAATGTATTCACAGGAATTAATTTATGAATGAAAGTATTACATTTTTCATGTGTTAAGGTTATAAATTACATAGAGTGGGCAAGTTAAGAATTGACACTTATACTTGTTTTATTATTTTGACTGTAGTTGGCGTTCGTGGCTAAAATATAAACTTCACGAACGCCAACTACAGTCAAAATAATAAAACAAGTATAAGTGTCAATTCTTAACTTGCCCACTCTATGTAATTTATAACCTTAACACATGAAAAATGTAATACTTTCATTCATAAATTAATTCCTGTGAATACATTGTAATAGACTGATGAAGAGGGCAAAGCCCTCGAAACTATAGTCTCGTTATAAATAAATAAAATTTATAATTCCAGCAGAAGACACACTCTTTTATTGTCTCCTTCAACCATATTAAATATTAGATATATCAAATTTTCAGAGGAAAAGAAACAATAATAATTGTTTTATTAAACCATAACATAACATAAGTACAGGGTGTCCCGTATAGTCCAGGCAAAATACGATTTTAACCCTAGGATGCACGACTGTCACTGTATACATATTTACATGACATGGGTGAAATATACCCATTATGAGAAAACACAATAAATATTATTTATAAGCCATATTTATTTGACCATTTTAACATTTTGTTATTAACATAACATAAACTAATTATTTTACAACGTTAAGACAATTATTACATTTATATACAGTGTGTTCCTTACATATTGGCTTATTACAAGAAATACATTGTCTGTCACATTTTCTATATTTTTTTGTTGGACACATATAACAGCGTGCTTTTATATTTAACTAGCTGCAAGGCACGCCCCCTGGACCCCAGCCCTCGAACCCCCACACCACCCTACAACCCCACCTCACCCCACCCATGTACCCAGTTTTTTCATTTCTAGCCTTCTAGTGACCCACAGATTATGTCTCCATATCCATTATTCACACTCTCACTGCTACTACTATCACTATCAATTGCATTTCCTGGCAATGAATTATAATTTGGGTGTATATCTTCATCGAAAGCTGCATCTTCAACATCTCCATAATCAGAATCTTCACTTGATTCTGATCCAACATACAAAGTTTCGTCGAGCCATTGCAGCACAGTTTCTTCAAAATCAGGATCGGTATATTTGACAAATTACCTTTTCCTACCACGTGTCGATGCCATTTCTACAAAAGAGACTGCATCTAAAGCTAATTTAAATATAATATAGAATAGAAACCTACCGAATTACAAATATTTTCTACGATTGAAAAAACAAACACAAAACACAAAACAGCTTCGGCAGATTACAACTAACTAACGTAGTAAAGGACACAAATTCAAGAATGAAAGTGGAAAATCACTAATAATTAGTATACCAACCAAAATTAAATGAATGCACCAAATTTTAAACTAGAGAAGGTGAATTTGAATGTCACAAATTAGTTCGGGTACAAAATACCCATGTCATGTAAATAATGGTAAAATAATAATATGTAAATATTTAAATAACAATAAATTTACGGTACATGTTAACACTTCTATTTCATTCATAACTAACCAATAGAGGAATTCATGAAATTTGATTTTTTTCACATCTTATCCGTAAAAAACAGAATTTTATTACAACGTGGGTATAAAATACCCCTGTTATGCATCCTAGGGTTAACAGGAAATAATTCCCGGTAAAGATTTTATTGGTGGAATACCTTTATTGATACTCCAATATTACTACCCTAAGTTTACCCCCAAATCTGTGTTGGGGAAATTTTTCTACGCGCCTCAAAATGAGAAAATTCCGGAGTTTTTTCAGTTTTTCTTGAATAACTCTAAAATGGCTTATCAAATCAAAAAGATATTCATTAGATAAATTAAAGCTCTTTAAATTACGCGTAAAATGATTATAATTTTATTTAGTAAGGTTTAGTAGAACCGGTACTAGCGCCTGTCAAAAAACAGCCCCCGGGATCACTTTTGAATTCACTAAAACTCGTATTTTCTTCGATTTTTCCCCTTTTTTGTTCTGTTAAATTCCGCAATCATTTCTCTATAAAAATAATTGTTTACCTACTCAATTCAAATGAAATAATATAAATATAATAAAAACAAATACATTACATTATGTTAAATTTCGCAAACTTTTCTCTATAAAAATAATTAAAACTATAAATTATTATTATTAGTTTTGTTAAATTGTTAATTTATTTAAGCTAAATATTTAATAACGAGTGCTTATCAGTTTACTACAATTTTGTCATACTGTAATAATAAATTGTTAATTTAATGTATAAAAATGTATATTGTAACTTGGATAACTCCCGTATATCGAATAAAATAAAATAAAAAAATAAAATAAAAATAAAATAAAATTTTGAACATGAAGGAGCACTTTTTCGATAAAGACAACTCTATACATTTTTAAACTAGATTAAATATTCTACAATTTAAATAAAGTTTCATCTTAATTGGACAACAAGAGGTTGAAGTTTTGAAAAAATGCAATTAAAATGAAAACCACTCATCCTAGAAACTTGATTCCTATCTCATTGTCTAAGAAATTTTATTTACTTGAACGTCTGCTTGGGCCACTTTTTTGTTAAAACTCTTAGATTTATAGATATGCTACATTTTCCGGACAGGATATGAAATATTTATAATTTTTCGTGTAATTTAAAGAGCTTTTAATTTATTTAATAGATATTCGCGTATGGAAATAAATAGATTTTCGAAATATGATTATTCTATATTTTTTGAAAATATAAATAAATATATTTAAAATATATAATTTTTGTGTTAAATTTATATAAAGTTTATACTAGAGTGACATAAAAATAATTATTTTTTAAGAATATATAGAAAACATAAACTTTATATAAATTTAACAAAAATTTTATATTTCCAATATATTTTCAAAAAATATATAAACAACATATTTCCATGCGGGTTCTTTTAATTTGATAAGTCATTTTAGAGTTATTCAAGAAAAATTAAAAAAACTTCGAAATTTTCTCATTTTGAAGTGCGTAAAAAAATTTCTACAACACAGATTTGGGGGAAAACTTATACATATTAATTTGGTCAAGTTCTGATGATATGATCAGTATTAATAACATCACTAAAAAGAGAAAAATCAAAATAAATTTTAAGAAAAAATAAAACCGACTTCAAAAAAATTAAATTCAACACATAAAATAATTATTATCTTATTTAGTTACAACTAAACGACAAAATATTAACATGAAATCACTTTTTGAAGTCGGTGCCAAACAAACTATACCTATAAGAGAGCGTACCCGCCAAACGTACCAAGTAAGATCCGTCAAGTGCGATTCATAAAATGTATATGTTTGGCACCGACTTCAAAATGTAATTTCATGTTAATATTTCGTCGTTTAGTTGTTACTAAATAAGATAATAATTATTTTATACATTTTAGTGCATTTTATTTTATTTTTGAGTTATTATTATATTTATTTGATGCATTTAATTTTTTTGAAGTAGTTTTTTTTTTATAAAAATTATTCAAGTTTAAGATTCTAGCTCCTTTAATCTCTTTATAATTGTTTTGATTTTCATTAAAATTTTGGGATTTTTTTTTTTACTTCTTATTCTTCCTCACTAGTTATTCATATTCTTTGAAAATATTTTTACATTTCCGAGTGAGTTTTTACTTTTCTAATTTTAGACCATGACCTAGTAAATTTTGAATCTATTCTAATAATTGTTTTCCCCGAGTGTAATCAATTTCGAATCAAGGGCGGGCTTAGCCTATATATCTCAAGTGGTGTAATGATGATATAATGGGTAGGTATATCTGTCTATCAATCAATATCGTAAACCACAGAGTGTTGTTTCTCCAGCGGCAAAGAGATTCCCCTAAGGTTAATAAGCTGCTACTGCTGCTACTGCTACTACTTGAATCAATATGGAATTAGTAACAAACGATTTTAAGCCGGCGGAAGTCTAGAACTTCTCTCCATACATCTAAATATGTATATATATCAATGAGAAACTGTATTAGAGGGTTTGGTAATGTTTTGGGTGACGTCCAGAAGAGTACTCATATCCGTTTAAGCTAAAACTTTGTTTAAATGTTCTACATAAAGAGGGTGTTTTGAAAGTATCGCTCCTTTTTGTTATGAGGTTTGTAAATCCTCAAGGAATCTGTTTTTTACTTTATAATAAAAGAAATGTTTCGATAGGGGCTATTGGGATTATCTAGTTAATTAATGCTATACATATATGATATCCTGTAAAAGAACAAAAATGGAGGGAAAATAAGGTTAGTTCTCTTCAAAAGTAGATGAAATAAAAAGTAAACAATTTAACGTTTATATAAAATTTATTCAGTAATTAACAAAGGGGAAGGTTTTATATTTGTGGAGTGGTGTAGATGGATCAAGAAGAGTGTTTAGGAAAGGTACAGGCCATTTGGAGCCTGGTTCCCGTTCCGCGATGCCTTCCGTAAAATTGAATACGTCGTGTGTGGTCTGTGGGCGCTGCTTAAGATATTGAGCGCCAAAATGCCCTTTCTGTATTTGTCCAGAAAGAAAAGGGTTGGTTTCTTGCCGCTTATTAGGGCAAAGGAGCGTATAGGTTTTGTTGGTCACCAAGCGAGCGGGCGCCAAAAAACATATAAATTGCAGAAACTTTCAGGCCCATACAAGTCTAGCGAATAACACACATAGAGTAATTCTAAGAGATATTTACTCTGTGGTGGTTGAGAGTATAAGAACTAGTTTGGCGCGGTCGCCAGGGTCTCGAGAGCAAAAAAAAGGTGGTGGGGAGTGATGTTGTAAATGCCGACAATAGGGGGCCGCGTGCGATGGTGAAATTGCTCTTTTGACTGGTGAAAAATTGTGGAAATTTTGAACAGAGTGTACTTATACCTATAAAAACTATGTAGGAATTTTCGATTACATAATTGAATTTTAAAATTCGTTCTTTATTTTGCTTTTATGTTATAATGGGACAATTATATGTTACCAGCTGCGAAGCCCGCCATTTGCGACCATCTTGCTGGCCAGTGAACTACGTCCCCTGAACTCGGTAGTAGATTTTAAAATAATATTTTTTTTTTTTTTTCAAATTTTATTAAACCAATTATTTCACATTAATTAATGTATACCTTGTATTTTAGCTTCGATTCCGGAGATTGCTTCTCCACCATCGAGTGTCCTTATTCATATTTAGTCCTTGTTTTTAATAAGAGGAAAAATCTAATTAGATAAAAAACCTCTTTTCCGATAATTATTTCAATTCCATTATTCCCCAATCAAGTCGATTGGATCCTCCCCTTTCTCATCCTAAAATAATAATTTAAATCTCCTGATTTTAAAAAATTTTATTTGTCATGAAATATTACTGGGTTTTAAAATTAAAAGAAATCACTTTTGGCCGTTGTTGCGCAAGCCGATTATAATAAGTATATAGATAGATATAAACTTAAAATATTTTTGATTCACAAAGAGAAACAAAGAGGTTGTCCTCTGCATCATACAAATAAACATACACACACATATATATCGAAATTAAATATCTGTATATATATTATTTATTTGTTTGAGACTATAGTTTCGAAGACTTGGCCCTCATCATCAGTCTTTTTTAATTATAAATATTATTTTTCATGGGGTCAATACCGTGTGGATATTGAAAATTTTCGATCTATACTTAGCTGGGAGCCAGTTAAAATTAAAAAGTTCGAGTTTTTGGGATATTCAGAAGTGATCCGGGAGGAGATTTGGATCCCCATAAAAAATCGAACTACTGGACCAATTTTGTATTTTTTTTAATCGATGCGAAATTTTTTATTTAAGGTAAATTCTCAGACTTACCAGAACTACACTGAAGTGCAAAAAATTAATCCACCAATAAAAAATTTATTAAATAGTAAACCATTTTTAATTTTTTTACAAGGATCCATACATTATTGAAATTATTGCTTATTGCAAGTGTACTTGCCACTTTTGTCGTTGACTTAGCCCTTGATTAATTAGGCGCACACAATTTGAACTGCTTGAACTTGAGAAATATCCACTTTGTTATATTTTATCTTTCTATCAATGATGCTTAATTCGAAATTATTCATTTTATTGATATTTCAAATGGTATTTGATCTTTTATTAAAACTTTATTTCACTGTAAAGTGATATTGAAAAAGTATGATGATTTGTAATTGTATCTTTTAATTTAATTTCATTTTTTTTTATAAAATTCAAAAATTATCAACAATATTTATTGAATATGTTAGTTTATGAGTTAATAGAACAAATTGTATGAATATTTGTAAAAAAATTTAAAAATAATTTACCATTTAATAAAGTTTTTATTAGTGGGTCGATTTTTTTGCACCGTAGTGTATTTACCTTATGCATAATTTGTTAACAGATATGAGTTTGCCAACTTCCCCTAATAGATTTGGCAGATCTCAAAGCTGAAATTATCTATTTATTTATTTATTTATGTATATCTAATTTATACGTTTTTGTTCTTGAATATTTGAATCCACTGTTAACTTATGTCCGGGGGGTAGAATTAACGAGATCAACTTCCGTAGCTTATTCTCTCTATCTTATTTCTATTTATGACTTGGCAAATAAATAAAATCTTCCTCTCATCTTTTTTTTTGTTTTTGTTCAATCGTAATTTCTTGCCGTTTGTACAGAGTCCATTGGGTCCAATTGTCTCCTGGTCTTATTGCTGGAGACCAGGCAGGCGGCTCAGAATGCTAATAAAAACGTTCAATTATTTTCTCCCTATTTATTCCACTTGCAAAACCGAGAGAAAAACATTTCCATCCGATAAATTTATCAAGTCATCCACGTTTTTTACTATTTATACTTGTGCATATTTCATCCCCTCTATCTGGATTCCGATATAGGTTGATTTATTATGTTGAATCTTTAAAGGTCATTTGCATTTAATATATTTACTTGTTTAAATTATTTTATTGAAAAACAATTCAAATTAATGTGTGTTATCGCGGATTGTTCATCCGATTGAGTTGAATCTTTGTACAGTTGTTGTTGACACTGTATCATCAACGTACATAGGGGGGGGCTAATCTAGGTCTTTTCTTAGGGGGTGCAAGCTTGAATTTTCCACCGCTTCCCCCCTCTCCCTCCCCTTCACCCTAAATGCTAAATATAAAATAATTAAAGTATGATAATAAATAGTAAATGGGTTATAATAAACAATCATTTGGTTTTATAGCGTCAAGAATAAATAATATATTTGTTAATCAGATAGTGTGAAGTAATACAGTTTAAATTTACAAATCTACTCTTGTTAAACGAGCACAAATTGTATATATATATATTAATAAGTTTTAAGGATGAGAAAACGATCTGGCTAGGTCTGGACCTCGACAAATTTCATCTTAATTGATCTTTTCTTAATTAAAGTAATTATTGACAGATGAAAATCTCAATAAAAAAAGTTGGATTACATTTTTTTCAATTATCTTTTATTTTTTTAATTGTTTTTTAATTTTAAAACCCACTAATAGGTTATACAAATTATTGTTATATATGTATTAGAATTTGCAAATTTAATTGATGAGAGGAGGAGAGGGCAATCCAATCGATTTGATTGGGGAATAATGGAATTAAAATAATTATCGGAAAAGAGGTTTTTTTATCTAATTAGATTTTTCCTCTTATTAAAAACAAGGACTAAAGATAA
>JALMQS010000206.1:0-45038 GCA_024734495.1 Forficula auricularia
CAACAATAGGATCATTTCAATATGCCTTCCATTCTTAAACAGGACAAAGACATCGCCTGAGAAAATTTTTTCAAATTTTAATTAATTTATTATTATATATATATATATATATATTCAAATTTTTTATTAAAATATGTTTTATTTAAAGTATTTTTGAAAGAATATTCAACGATTAACATTCTAATTCAAAGGTATATGCTTTTAAATCATAAACTAATTTTCAGGTTAAAGTTTATTGATAGATTTGCAATTAATTAAATTTAGACAATTTCTCAGTGGGTGTATGTGTGAGTGACTAGAATAGTTAATAAACCAACTAGATAGATTAATCATTTAATGAGAATAAAAAAGAAAACCTAACGAGTATTGTAATGTTTTTATTTTCAAAGCAGATTCGGGATCGTCAAGGCGTACATGAAAGACCACGAGCAGCTCACAAGAGATTCCTCCAGCATCCTGGTAAGCTTATATAGTATAATAATATTTAATTTATTTAATAGTAGGGCTGACCATCAAAATTAGGGGGAAAATAAAAATTAAAATTATTAAAACCAGCTCTGGTGTTGACCATTTTTCGATTTTTAAATTTCATTGGATTTTATTATAAAGAGATGTAAATGGTTGTATATTCGTATGTTGTCTCATTTTAAATTTGTATATATATGTATGTGTGTGTTGTGTGATCGAGCTTTTTATCAATGTTCTGTACAAACTGATGGAGTCGGCACATTGGTGGGGAGTGGGTGAGTACTTTTTGACACCTGTAATTATAACAACTCACTGACTTGCCTATTGTGTGGTCCCACAGTTTCCACTGAGGAAGAGATACTGAGAACGCTCTCGAAATATTTGGAATAACCATTTGAAAAACAAAATAAATTACTGGAAAGAAGCAAATTCAGTTTATTTATCCTAACAATAAAAAATTATTAAATTTCCAAATCAAAAGCTAAAATTTACTATGAAAGAGCCTTATATTTAAAATAAATTGACACGTTCTGATGTGGCCATCCACTTGACTTTACCATATACTTCTGGTTGAGAGTTTCGTCCAAGGGCCTAGATTTTCATTTTTTGACCCTTCCTCCCTTGAGGGCGGTTTATTTTTGCATTTTTAGTGTTCTCGGGGCCCACTGATTATGTATACAAAATTTGGTTGAGTTTTCTCAAATGGGCTAGATTTTAATTTTTTAACCCCACCCCCTTCTAATTTTGGCACCAGAAAAAATATTTTCGTTATTAATTCATTTAATCATTTTATAGTATACGAGCTGCTCTAGCGCGTGCCTTCGGCACGCCCTCTACAGCTCGGCCCTCCGGGCAGGTGGCCCTGGCGGGCAGCGTCTCGGCATGTGATTATTAGGTCTGTAATATATATTTGTAATATTTTGCCCCCTCTTTCGCCCCCACGCACTCATTTTGGCTATTGATTTTTACAGCATACATTTTATATAGTTTTAAAAACTAACATTACAAAATTTGATCTATATCGGAGAGAGTATTAATTTTTTGCCCCCACTCACATTTTGGGAGGTTGAAATTATTTTTTAGATATTTGCAAATAAATAACTCTCAGTTTTCTAAAGAGTAAATGTACAAAAAAAGCTAAAAAATTTCTATATTTTGCCCCCCCCCCCCTTCGCCCCCATACAGTCAATTTTGATAGATGATTTTTACAGGAATAGTTTCTTAAGGTAATAAAGAATAACTCTACAAAATTTGATCAAGATAGAAGAGAGTTTTAATTTTTGCCCCCATTCACATTTTGGATAGTTGGAGTCGAATTTCAAAAAATCCTGAAATTACTTTTTAGATATTTGTATTTAGAATTTTATTAAGTAAAAATCAAGTAGATATCTTATCGTTCTTAATTGAAAATGCATAATTAGTGTAAACACATTGCAAAGATATTTTGCCTCTTTTGACCTCTTTACGGGTCGAATTTCAAAAAATCCTGAAATTAGTTTTTAGATATTTTAATTTTGTATTTTTATAAGTAAAAAGCAAGTAGATATTTTATCGTCCTTAAGAGATATCGCATAATCAGTGAAAACACACTTTGCCCCCTTTGACCCCTTTAGGTGTCGAATTTCGAAAAATCCTTTCTTAGTGAGCCCCTATGTCATAGATGTAATATCCTCTCCAAATTTCATGTTTCTATGTCCAGTGGTTCTGGCTGTTTTGATGATGAGTGATTGAGTGAGTGAGTGTATCGGGCAAAGAATTTTATATATATAGATTCCCTTTTCTTGTTTTTTTTTAGTTTGAAAATATTATAATTTTAACCCTCCTCCCCTCTTAATTTTGGGCCTATATGCACCAAAACTACGTGTGAAATTTGGTTTCGATATTCAAACTAGTTTTTGAGCTAGCTCATCCACAATATTTTGTAACGCACATACTAACAGACTAACTAACAAACATTTTGACAAAACATTTATTATCTCGAAAAATATAATTTTTCGAAGTTCACTTATTAGAGCTTTTTTGTAGACCGAAATGCCATGGTTTCACCCAATTTTTTTAATCAAAATAGTTTGAGCTGTTTTTGAAATATTTCGAAAAAAGAAGCAAAAAAAAACACTTTTAATCAGGATTAAAGTACTTGAACATACCCCTTGTATGGTAAAGTAAAAGTGGTTTAAATATGCTGGGTGGTTTAAAATATTAAAAGAACGGTTTATTTCTTACATTTTTAGATTGATCTGTGCCAAATGTCGAATAGGTGTCCTCTTATTATTTACGAGAATGATTATCTAGGGAAATTTACGGTGAGGGAGGATTCTTTGTTTACCTGACTATATATCCAGTTGTTCTTTCATATTACCCTGAAGAAGGAGAGAGTAAATCTCCGAAACGTCGGTTATCGAATAAATGTAAAATAATAAAACCGATATAGTCTCATTTTTTACAACCACCTTGGACTGCATTCATCAACATCCAATTGTATATTTATACCAGTCCGTCTCCTAAAGAAAAACTCTATCAAATAATATACATTAGAATTTTTGATAAATATATTTCAAAATTGCTTTGAAAAAAATAAAATAAAACACGATAAATCTTCCCGAGAAGAATCTTTCTAGATGAATTTGACCTAAACAGTAAAAATACAACGAAAGCTCGGTAGTGGTAGATTTTGATTTTCAATTTTTAATTATCTGACTATATATCTCCAGTTGTTCTTTCTTATAACGTTGAGTGGTCAATCAATTATTTAATTTAATTTATAAATGTATTTTTTTTTACTAGATGCATGGCTGCAGGTCTAGGCACGTCGAGTATACCTCCCCTTCCCCTCCCCTCCAGGCCCGCTCCCATGGTCACGTGTCGAGTCAATTAGTACTCGAAGACTCGGACTCAGGCCATCATCTCAAATGTGGCACCTGACAATATTTGCATCTTTTTGTGCTATAAATTGACTCAAGAATTTGAAATGACATCAATTAGTAAGGTAACTATCCTCCTTACCTAATGAATCAATTATATTAGCATTCAAAAATATTTAAATTGATTATATTAGTTTATAATTTTATTCGGTACGCTTGACAAACAAATGCAGAAATAATCGAATCTTTTATAGAATGCTCTCACGGTTGATGCAAATGTGTGGAAATTTGATCAAACAGTTTATATTAATATTAGATATATTTTCGCCAAACTTTCTAGATTTTTTTTTATTTATTTAATGTCACCGGGAACAAAGCCCCTTTCTAGATTTATTAGTGGAAAAATTGAAAATTGACCTAAAAAATATGCAAATTGGTATCGACTCTTAAAAAAATAGTAACTTACAATTTAGTTAATTTTTGGTCAAGGTAGACTAATTATATCGCAATGTATCTTTTGATTTAATACGATATAATAATATAATCTTAACTCATTTTTCAAAATTCTTGAATTTAAAATCTTTTCATACCTATTGAATCTGAGATTTAATCAATCGATTTCTTGGTTATTAATAAAATAATTTTAAAAATTATTATTTTGCATCTTAATAGTTGTGAAGAGAATACTTGGTAATTATTTTTCATGTCCATTTGTTAATGTATATTTAATTTCCCAGGGCTAAAATGCTTCCAGTCTTCAAGACAAGTCCTAACTTGTTTAGCAAGATGCTTCTAGGAGTGGCCAAATCTCTCCAAATTCCCTATGCATTTATTCCCTTGGCCGAGGAAGATTCGCAACAACTACCTTTCCGGTAATTTCTCTTTTTCTATTAATTCTTTATCTGCATTGTCGAATTAATTTAGATGAAATTATCTTTTTAATATAATATTATTTCTCTTTCGATAAATTCAATTCAAATATATTTATTCAATAAGCAATTGGATGTTGATGAAAGCAGTCCACGGTGGTTGTAAAAAAATAAGACTATAGAGGTTTTATTATTTTACATTTATTTGTTAAACCGACGTTTCGGAGATTTATTCTCTCCTTCTTCAGGGTAACAAAAGTCAATGAAAGTAGTTCAAAACATAATTACTTTCTGTCTCCTTTGACAATGCCAAAAAAAACATTATAAAAATTTTTCATCTCGAATAGAAATAAAGTAAAAAAAAAAAATATTCAATAATTTTATCTATTTTTACTTTTCTTATTTCATGAGTACATACTTACTATACATTCCATATAATGTATATTATAGTGAAAAGTCCCAATAAAATTATTTCTTTTAAAAGATTTTGTTTTACCGAGAGTATCAGAATTGATGATTCATAAACAGAAATCATCTATGTTATCCTCTGATTTATGCAAATATACATATACATTAAGTATATATATATATATATCAAAATATAAATATGTTTAATGTATATATATATTTATTTATTTCAGACCATAGTCGTTTTGTTGTTATAGTAAGCAGAGCCACATAAACGATATTCGTTCGATATAATTGCTTATGTGGCTAGCTTGCTATAACAACAAAACACATTTTCTATATTCAATCGGGTAAATGACTCCATGATAAATAACATATAAAATATTTATAATTAAAAAGACTGATTGTGAAAGTCAAACCATGGAAACCATACTCTCTAACAAATAAATTAGAGAAAAGGGCTTTCTACAACTTTGTATTATACGATCTTCTTTGTGTGATTATAATTCCACTCTAATTGGTTAATTCCATCATACTCTCTAATTAATATTTTAATAATTAATTAAAAGCCAAAGTAAGAAAATGAGAAGTAGAATTTTTTGGGAAAAAAATATAAATATATTTCAAGTTGCTAATGTTAGTTTTATTTTCCAGGGGAAGAATTCTACCACTCGCCTGGAGAAATCCTAAAAGTTAAATCCTGTGATTATCTCGGTTTCATCCAACAAGATCAATGTAAGTTTAGATCTAAAAATATTTTCTTAAAAATTTTGTTTTTAAGATTCAGATTTAAAAACTTATTTATTTTTTTATTTTTTCCTTCATTCCTCAACATCTATGAGCTCACAAACATAACGAGAAAATAATTAATATATCTTAAAGCTTATTTTTTTGATGCTTACTATATATTTTTTTTTCAAAGGCCATAACGCCTCATTCACTGAATTGTTTTTTAAATATAAATATATTAGGACCAAAACAGACTTTCTACAACCTCTTCTTGTTAACTTATCGTTAGAATCGTAATTCACTTACACAGACCTCCCAGAATCATAGAAAATAATATTTCTCCTCATTTTAAACATTTCTAAACACAATATGGATTTTAAAATAAATATATATAGTAAATTTAATAAAGCGAAATCGAATTTGGAAATTGCCTGTTTGTTTCTGTATGCTTTTATCGCCTGAAAATTTTCTACATTTTGAATCGAAATTTCTGAAACTCCAAATCGAATCTATTCTTTTTTTTCGAAATACAAATATTTTGCCACATTTTGACTCCCTAATCAAATAATTTCATTATAAACCAAAAATTTTCCTCTTTCACGTTTTTAATCTCAGTTTTATTTTCCAGGGCAAGAAATCTTCCTCTCACCGAAAAATCATATCCTGTGAAGGTTTCGGTTTCATCGAGCATCTCTACATGGTAAATTTAGATCTTATTTTAATGTATTAAATTTTCGTTGGTAATATGGATAATAAATTGTTTTTCCATTTAATCTTCTTCCTTTTTTTAATGAAATTAAAAAATAGACCACACACGATTAAATTATGTACACACCAGTCATTTTGACAAAATAATCAATTTAATTTATTCTTCCATAACTAAATTGACTATGGATTTAAAATCCTTTAATTTTCAAGGGCTGCTTTCAAAATTTAATAACATAAACAGAATAATTTAATAAATTATTATTATTTATTATACTAAAATCACTTTGCAGTTTTGGTTGACTTCAGTAATAAATAAACTCTTTTATTTTTAAATATTCATTATCCATCAGGCAATTGTAATAAAATAAAGGACGTTATTCAATATAAAAGATGATCAAGTGATGATCAAAACTGTGTAGTGAATAAAGAATAATAAGTAATAATAATTTATTAGATTATTGTATTTATTTCATTTTTAACTATCAACCATCGAAATTTCATGAATATTAAATAATTATATTTTAAAAGAAATTTTTTACAATGTTTACTATATAAGTATTTTTGTAGGCATTAATACCTAGATATCACTTATTTATCATTTTTTAAGATTGAAATTTTGTTTAAATCCCACATAATTAGTTAAAATTATTTATATTACACGAACAAATAATTCAATATAACTACGACATTTTGTTCGGCTTATTATATTATTATTGTTCTCAAGAATGAGCATCCATTCCAATTTTAGGTTAACTGAATTTGGATTCAAGTGTTTACTCATCTGCTCATACATTTTTTTTAATGAAAATGATGAGAAAAGGAGTACACAAAAAGGTGCACCCCCTAAAGTCCTGGGTTGGCCCCTCCATCGTGAAAAGAAGAACGGTTGTTATGGTTTGGGTAGGGGTCGAAGATATCTGTGGATACGGGTCTTAAACAGCTGAAGGTTATAAGTCGCGGGGAAGACGGTGGCTGGGAGCGAGTTCCAGTCTCTGGAGGACATAGGAATAAAAGAGTTTGCGAAAGCCCTTGTTCGATTTTTATCCAATTTGACAGCGAAGGGGTGCTGAGCGTTCGAAAACCGCGTGTTTCTCTTAAAGAGGGCTTTAGGGGGGATAATTGATTTCAGCTCGACTGAACAGACACAGTGATAATATCTGTAGTACAGGGAAAGGGCGGAAACGTTTCTTCGGTGAGCCAGGGAGTCGAGTGAGTTCGTTAGGGCTGGGTCTCCTTTTAGTTTAATTGCTCACTTCTGAATTGCATCCAGTGTGGCAAGAGAATGCTCGGAGGCACCCCCCCACAGATGAGAGCCATAGCCATATTCGAGACAGGGACGAATTTCGGCCTTATACAGTGAAAGGAGCTGAGAACGATTGCAAAATAAGTCGATCGAAACAACATAGTTATATTGTAATATTTGTTCGTATTCAATAATTAATTAGTTATGGGTCATTTAAACAAAATTTCAGCCCTTAATAAAGTGTATAGCCTGATATGCATGGGAAATTGGCCGCGGTTATTTGTATTAGAAGTTTGGGTATCTTTTTGGTACCAAATAAAAATAATTCAGCCAAATTTTCAGCTCTGAATCTTAAGCAGTTTTCGAGTTATTTGAAAAAACCTATTTAAGGTAGTTGTTCCGCCAAATGCGTTTTCTTAGGATTTTTTTGAAATATATGCAGATTATTATTTAAATACTTCTGGATCGATTGGTGGCAAAACAAAATTTATGAACAATACAGTTCCGGAGATATTAAATTTCAAAAATCTAGTTTTTCGGGCTCTTTAACATTGCACTATACGGGATAACGGAAAATTTACATACATATTTAATTATAATTAAGAAACCCTTCTTACCATTTTTATACAAAACTAAACCAACATTAAACAATAACCAATACATATTTTAAGATAATTTTGATTCATGGTTACAACACAGTTTCTGAGATAATAATGAATAAATAATGAAAAATGTATAAAAAAAATTTAGACCAAAAACAATTTGGCAACAACGCATTTATTTAACTGGCGAAAGATACATGCACTAGATTTTTTCAAAATTATAATTTTCATAAGGTGTAACGTAGGCGTTGATTACATTTGTTAAAAAATAACAAAACGATTTTTATGGAAATTTAAAATGTATTTTATCTGTCATTTTAACGTAAAAATATTCAATCTCTTACAATGGTGCCAAATTTGTCAAACGAGCACGGGATTGGCTAAAATTGGTACATAAACAGCAAAAAGTTTTGGGCTTATGAACTATGAATCCTTATTGTCTGTTCTATATACTCTAGCATTAACTTTTTGCTAGTATTGTCGCGAAACAACTACCTTAATTTATTTTATTTTATTTTTCAATAGTAAAATTGAAAATTAACAAATGTTTTTCCCAATATTTGCCAATAAAATGCATGAAACAAAACTTTCGGTATGATTGCAAGATGGAAAGATGATTTTTAAGAAAAGGAATAAAACTAAAATCATTTTTTGACTGCATTTTTGAAAAGTTTCTATCAGCAAATTTTGTTAGCAAATGCTTTTTATACTCCTTTATACTCAGGAATTTTTTTCAATTTTTTTAAGTGTTGGAACATTATGAAAAAAATTAAAAACTAATTTTTTTTATACCCTCTGCGTTTATATCGTTTTTACTTTACCATACAGAGTATGATAAGTGAACATCAAAAAAATTATATTTTTTGGGGATAATAATTGTTTTGTCAAAATGTCTGTCAGTCTGTCTAGTTGTTGGTTAGTTAGTTAGTTAGTTAGTCTGTGCGTTACCAAATTTTTGTGGACGAGCTAGCTCAAAAACTAGTGTGAATATCGAAACCATATTTCACATATAGATTTCGTCCATTGAGATAATGATCTGATTAGATTTTGGTGCATATCGACCCAAAATTAAGGGGAGTGGAGGGGGGGTTAAAAATTAAAAATCTAGGCAATTTGAGCAAACTCAACCAAATTTTGGAAACATAATCAGTGGAGCCCCAGAAGTCTAAAAATGAAAAAAGTAACAGCCCGAAATGGGGGGGGGGTCAAAAAATGAAAATCTTGGCCATTTACCAAACTCAACCAAATTTTGTTTTGCCGCGGGGGAAGATTACCAATGCACATGGCCCCCGCATCAAATTTCGACCCCGGGGCCCAAAATCTGAACCGTGCCCCTTAGTATCGAATAATGTGTTTTTTTTTATGAAATGGAAAAAACTGGTCACCCTAGACATTTTTATCTAACATACCCACTTAAAAACCAATTCACATCTAGGGCCGCGGGCCCCTGTGGGGCCCGGGTCCGGGACACACAAGTGCACCAGGACCCCCCACTTTGGGGGGCTATGCCCATGCATATACAGCTATTCTCGTTAATCACAAAAATACAAGCTTTAACAACTACATATCTATTTATTATTTGATTTTTATTAGTTACCAAGATAATTTTAGCAGTTTTTTGTGATATTTTGAAAATAAAAAATATATTGAATGGCTAACTTCATTTTTAAAAGACAAAATTTAAGTTTTATTTTATTATTTAACTATTCGAATTAAAAGTCATAATCTAATATCTTTCAATACATTTCTTCAAACAGCTTTCAAGATCGGCCCTTCTGCCATCTTCGCCAAGGTCCACTAACCAGCATCTAGTCTTCACTTCGAGATCTGCTCTTCTCCTCCTCAAAATGCATTCTGGACAATAAAACGCAAGTACACATGCATTGGCGCGAATTAGTTCTGGGGTGTCAATTTCAAAATTTAATCCAAAAGAATCAATTTCGGACTTTTCTATATTGTTTTTCAATTTAGTTAAATTTAGCTTAGCTATACAAACATTGAGGTTGTCTTTCTTTTTCAGCATTTCTACCCTTTATTCCCCAGCAACTTAGCTCTAGTAAAATAGTTATAAAAATATCAATAAATAATAGTTAAAAAATTAAATTAAATATTTTTTGAATAAATTTGGCTCGTTTAATAGTTAATTAAAAAGAATATTTACATTTAGATCAAAATTAAAAAATTTGATGAATTAAAAAACAAAATATATAAATTTTATTTCAATATTCCCAACTAATACTATTTCTATTCACAGGTACAAAATGTAAAATAAAAACTAATAAAAAACAACAAAACTCTCCTTTATTTTTAATATTGAAATAAAATTTTATTTGTTTATTTAAATATTAATTCAGAAGTAGAAATAAATAAATAAATAAAATTATAAAATTAGTATTTTAGAATGCAATAATTTTCGGCTAAATCTATATAGATTGTATTATTGTTTTAATGTTCACATCCTACTTCCTTTAAATAATAAAAACACAAACCCTTTTACTCCTCGAATATTAAAATAAAATACAATTCTTTTTTCAAAATTGACAATTCTCGTTTTGAGAATTTAATAAATAGAGAAATAACATTAGGATTTTCAGAATTACATCATCATTTAGGTCCTCCGAGGCTCTCCGAGAGAGTGATAGTTGATTGGTCATCGCTTCACAAAGTAAGAATAATTAGGGCTCGTTGTTAGAATGTCTCTCTTAGGTGTTGCATTTAATGTGTTGCAGAGTTTCTCTTTCAGAGACGGAGCCCTCGACCACCGTGGGATTCAGCATCAACTTTTGGTACCTTAGCTATCCAGATGATTAGGGCTGAGATGTGCGTATTTGTCCCCGATTTAAGGGACTCTCTCTCGGTCCGTCTTATCGAAAATAGTCTAAAAAGTGACGCACATCTCTTAGTTAATAGACTAGATTGCTTGTTAAATTCATACATAGTTAAAGAACATGGGGGGATGATGCGCCAATGCCAACGATTGAAAACAAAAAATATTAAACACACACAAATAAATAAAAAAGTAAAAAATTAATAATTAAAAATACAAACATATATATTTAAGACACTTCTGACAGACCGATTCAACATTTTGATTTCTCAGAGCAAATAACAAATCTCCACATATAAATTAAACAAATATTAAAAATAAATAATTAATAATAATAATAATAATAATAATAATAAATAAATAAATGAGAAACAAAAATTAATAAATAAAATTTAAAAAAAATGTATATCTTCTGTATATTAATAATAATTTAAATTTATTTATTTTTTCAATCGAAACTGATAAAATATAAATAAAATATATTTTACATTCCAAAATTTGGTAAATAATTTCAAATTTAATACTTCTTTATTATTTGTTTCAAAAACTTTATTATGAAAAAATATTTTTCTTCCCTTTCAAATATTATTAAAAATCAAATATAAAATATAATAATATGTGGATACCTAATATGTATATTTAAAGAATAATGAAATATTTAATAATTAATTAGAAAATATAAATATTTAATTTCAAATCTTTTAATCAAACATGTCTTATTATAAGACAGTAATTTTAAATAAGAAAATAATATAATAAAATAAATATTCACAATTGATAAATACTAACGAAATAGTTGCTTTGAGAATTCATTATCGTGTGGATTGAAGTCTGTCGCCCGGAGCCTGCAGGCTTTCCTCGTGGGTCCATTAGAGGAAAGATCATGCTCAGTGTTTTCCATCTTGGGCCTCTGCTGGACACTTATGATCATTTAGATTTTAAGTTATCTCTCAGGTTGCCCTCTAATCTTAGCTAGTTCGCTCCGGTTAGGTCCTTAATTGTGCATGTGTTAGCTATAGGGTCCAGCAGAGAGCTAATATCGAAGTCACTGTCTTGTTCTCGCCTTGAACGAACCACGAGGTGAGTCGGCCAGACCGGAATCATCGGTTGAGGTCCAGGTCTCCTCTAATCTTAAAATGCGATGCGATTTCGGAATATCTTTAATATTTCACACAATGAATGTCAGTGAACAAGGGTTCGATGCTAGATTTTGCCCGGTAATGACTCCAGGAGGAGTGCCTCTTATTTCCGGATCTGCCCGGAACACGTGCGTAGACTAAAGGAAATTTTTAGGCTATGACTGACAGAAAGATCCTCTACCTTTGTAAACTTTTTGTACATCTCTCTGACAGTCGTTGCTGATGCGCTTTCGGATCTAGGGATGGAATATCCAAACAGACAAACAACAAAAGATCATGTATGATCGTTTGTGGGTATTCCCCGAAGAGGCTCTCCTGTTGCTAGGGTCTGTGCGATGCGTACCCGCCTTGGATTCCCCTTTCGTCCCTTATACCTATCCAGGTACAGGCTAGGTAGGATCTCTTTCAGGAGCCCTGGGTTTATTTATTGGGGTCTAAAGAATCAAAACTTCTTCTTCACTGGCCGGGTCTCGCGGTACGCGGTTTCCGTTTCTAAAAGTCCAAACCTTTCGTTTTTAAATTGAAATTATGAGAATTTCATTTGAGTCGATTGACCCTTGGACTTCGCGATTTTATTTGAGAACAAATCCGAACCATATTTCTTTGTTATCAAATAATGAGATATTTGATTCAAAGCAAATATGCCATTTGGATTTATAATCAGAGGCAAAAATTCCATTTATTTTATAAAAACTATAATTATTTCCTTAAATGCCTCCTTTATTTGTTCTTCTATTTTCATGGACGATTTCTGTGGAAATAGAAGTTTGTACTAATTTTTGAATTTGAGTTGTCTTAGATTTCCACTTCTTTCACCTGCATCACGCTAGTTTGATTTCAACCTGCCATCGTCAGTGACCTATACCTGATTCACTAAGTAAGTTCATTGGTGGTTTTACTTTTTTTTTATTATTTTATTAAACAAATTAATTTCAAATTGCATTTTTTGCTGAACTTTAAATATATAAATTATAAATATACTAATTCAATCTCGAGAAACTAATAACTAATAAGTAATTGATATAAAAATTGAACGTTTATTGAAGTCTACATAATTTTATAATAAAGTTAAGTAACAAATGAGAGGTGACTGTGGGTCAGTGGGTAGAGTGTCGGGTCGCTGACTCAAAAGATCGCTGGTTCGAGACCGAGTCTCGGCAGATAGATATTTGCAGTCGCCTCCTCTTGGAAAGTAATGGCAACCTACCAAGAGTATAATTGCCTAGTCAATCTCTCCAAATTAGCCGTTCGGAACCGGCGTTAAAAATTAGGTCCCGTATATCTGTGTAAAACAACTAAACACACTCAGCACAGGCATATATGAGAGGCACCGACGCCCGTTTCGGGTATGGCTCTAGAAGAAGAAGAACAAATGTTGCGGATTGGTCTGAAGCAGGTGACCCTCCTCGGGCTTCCTTATCATATTACCTCCTTCCCAATCTTATAGTTTTGCATGCATCCCAGTGAAATTGAGAAAATAAAATAAATAAAAATTATTATTAGGTATATATTATTATACTGGCTACTTTGAAGCAATTCAGAGCTGTCTATGAGAAATAAAATTTTAATCTATAGGCAAATTTTGAAACCCGCCTGGACACACAGGATTCAATTATTGGGCTATATAAAAATTCCAATATAGAAATTATACAAAAATTTCAAAACAAGGTCATAAGAAGTTTTGTGAATGCAGCTTGAACATCAGGAATAATGACCTGCATCAAAACCTCCTACACTTTGATACAGCTCAGAAGAAATCCAAAAAATATGCCGTTAAACACCACCAATGTCTACACAACCAAGAAAATCAAGAGATGAACCAAAAGAAGATCCATGAACTATCGTATTTTACGGACTATAAGACACACCTTAATTTTTAAGAAATT
This sequence comes from Forficula auricularia, assembly GCA_024734495.1. Taxonomy (NCBI): domain Eukaryota; kingdom Metazoa; phylum Arthropoda; class Insecta; order Dermaptera; family Forficulidae; genus Forficula; species Forficula auricularia. The sequence goes on from JALMQS010000206.1 coordinate 13,741, forward strand.
AAAAAAAAACTAACATTTTTACCATTTATATATTAATTTGGTGCAAAAGACGCACCTGAATTTTGGAGGCAATTTTTCGAAGAAAAAAGTGCGTCTTATAGTCCGCGAAATACGCAATTTAGTTTACTATATTATTTAATTTTAAATAATATTAATCTTTATTATTATATATAATTAGTATATAACATTAATGTTAAGGAAATAATTTCATTTTATAAATATTTTCCTAAAATGTGCTATTCAGCTGTAATTATGTGCAAACAGAAATATTTTTATAATTGTTTTAATAATTTGTTATGATAATTTAATAATAATAATAAAAAAAAATTTTATTCACTTTTCCAAGCTTTTTCAGTTGAACGTTTAAAAAAAATATTTTGTTCACATCACTAAAAATCTTCATTAAATTATGACTGGTCGGCAAAAATTTGTAATCGTAAACCTAACAATGGATTCCAGTAGAGTTTTATACGCTGATTATCATGCAATTTTCCGACTTTTTACAACATGTCAGAATTTTGAGATATTATTGTTCTAAACAACGAATAAGGCCATTTTGATCTATTTTCGAGTCCCATTAGATATTAAACAGCAATATTTGAAATAAAAATATTTTTGTACATAATAGAAAATAGCAACCTTTTTTGATTTTTTAATTATTATTTGTTTTTAGCTGAATTAGAAATCGAATTAAACTAAAAAACTAAAACTACATGATTATAAAGGAAAATAAACATAAATAAAAACATATGGTGTGTAGTTATAACTCGAGTTCAAATTGAACTAAATTCAAGTGTTAATCTGAAAATCAAAGATGAAGCTGTTTTCTATTACTTCTACAAAATATTTTGATTTCAAATAATATCTAATGGGACTCCAAAATAGATAAAAATGGCCTTTTTCGTTATTTTGATCGATAATATCTCAAAACTCTGATGAGTTATAAAACATCGAGAAATTATATGGTAATCACTATTTAAAACTATACTTGAATCCATTATTAGGTTTACGGTTACAAATTTTGTATAATTTTTGCCGTTTTGCAGAGCCGTATTTTCAATATTTTATTTTAATTCGTGAATGTATTGTATTATAATAAAAGTATCTACTTATAATATGTGAAAGTCATGTTGTGTTCACTAATCTCGCCAGGATATTTTGTTATTTCTAAGAAAATTTCAAGAGGCATAGCCCCTGCATGAAATTTCGGGCCCGGGGCCCAAAATCTGAAGCGGGCTTTATTATGGAATAAGTATGTGTTTTTTATGAAGTGGAATAATAAAAAAGTGTCACGGCCGAGTCCGAGCCCTTGCAGAGGCTATCCTAAGAGGTTGTCATCTACTAGATCCGAGATGGAATGGATATAGTAGATGACAGCCTGTTGTGAATTTAAAGTCTATTTCTATCAGCAATTTGAACTCATATTTTGTTATTGACTTATATAAGTTTCATTGACCCTGAATAATAATATTAACTTTGTGTCAAGTTGCTGACAATATTCGCTGGCTATGTTCATGTCTATGAAGGGGCTGCTTAGTGTTTACTCTATATCCTATTAATAAGGGAGGACATGGCCAGTGGCTCGTCTCCAGAAATTAATATCTTCCACCAGTCCACTCTTTAATTTCATTTTCTTCGGGAAACTAATCAAGTGATCAAAGTGGGGTGGATAACCCCCACAGCCGCCACCACCACCTGAAAACTTTTCCCTCGGGTCTACTTCGCCAACAGAAATTTAATTATTTTTCTCCCCTCTTGGAAAACATCCCCGAGTACAATTATTTTATTTTATTAGTGAGTGTTTCCAACCAAAGACTTTTCTTGAGAGATGAATCGATAGATAGTTTCGATCAGTTTTACTCGGAAATTTATCCTCAGGGATGGCCATTAATTAAATTGAGTTGAGCGCTTACGTTTAGGGGTTGGATCAAGGTTATAGATTTAAATAATGTAAGTAATTGTTTTTTGTTTTTTGGATAATGAAAACAGACAACCATTTTATAGGATTTAAGTAACATGAATTAAATTCTCAAAATACGAGTATCGATCTATCTATACTTATTATAATCGGTTTTCGTGACGACTTGACTTTTTTATTTATAAACCTTGTAATAGTTCGACAAATAAAAATTTTTAAAATTATAAAATTTAAATTATTATTTAAAAAATCATAAGTTATATATTCAATCTCCCAGTCCAGCGCGCTAGATCTGTTAACACGTATGTTAGGTGTTTGACATTAATTAATCATAAGTTTCCTGTATTTGATTCGATCGTGAATCGAAAGCAGGTGATTTTTTCAAATATTAAGTGAAAATAATATCTGAATTTATATATTTCTAACTTGAAATAATGAAGTTAAATAAATTTTATAATTTCCAAATTAATATATCAAAGAATAATTAACACAATAACGAGAATTGTTTTTGATCACACTTTTTAAAAAGTGCTGTTTAAAAAGCACGATCAAAAACAATTCTCGTTAATGTGTTAATTATTCTTTGATATATTAATGAGAAAATTATAAAATTTATTATTTTAAAACCCACTACTGAGTCCATGGGGTGTAGCTCTTTGGGTAGCAAGATCACCGCCGAAGGCGGGCTTCGCAGCTGGTTATATAATACTATAACAATCCTTAATAGAGCTAAATACTGGTTTTAACTGCTCGAATGATTTAAGAGGCTTAAAATACATTTTAAATGTCTCAAAAGCCTATCAGCCTCATCTCAATTAAAACACATACCTCAAAGCACTAAATTTTTTACATTGAAATGAAATAGGAATTTGATGTTTTACGATAATTATTTGTGTCCGTAATATCGCTCGATAAAATTTGCTGTTGCTATTGTCTTGATTAGTTTTGATACTATTTTACACTATTCATAGAATACCTCTGCCAAAATTTAATACAAATCTTAGAAGATATATTATGTAGCTGAGAGGGATATTTATTTTGTTTTGCTAAAAAAAAATGAATGAAATATCTATACATAATAATAATCGGCTTGCACGACGACGCCGACGTGATTTTTTTTAATCTTAAAACCTACTAATAAAATTTTGCTAAAATTTAAATTATTGAGTGGATTTTAATGAGGGAGTCGAAGGTTCAAAAAAGAGAGATAATTATAACTATATTTTTTATTCAAAACCGACGTTTCGGAGGTTTATTCCCTCCTTCTTCAGGGTTTTGAAAGGCCAATGAAGGAAATCCAATGTGACATTCCCCTCTGTTTCCTATCTCAGTGGCAGTAACAATATAATATGGTATTTCATCCTCAGCAAAATTTAGAGTAGTTCAATTCACTTATCAGTCCGTCTCCAAAAACTACTTCAATCTTATTTAAATTAATAATTTTAAAACCACTACGGAGTCAAGGGGACGTAGCCTCCTGACCACCAAGGTGCCTGGCTTTGCAGCTGGTATAAATAAAAATGTATTAAAATAATCGAAAAAGAGGGCCCAAAAAGGTTTCACTTGAAAATTAATAAAATATGATAACTAGAAAATCATAAGTTGGTGTCATCTATTAAATTCGATGGAATGGAATATTTTTAATTATATGTCAGAGTGGTTGTTTTTCACCAGATCGGGAATCGAACCCGAGGGGGTGAAAAAGAACCCCTCTGACATATAATTAAAAATATTCCATTTCATCGAATTTAATAGATGACACCAACTTATGATTTTCTAGTAAATTTGAATCTATTACCATCGGCAAATTAATATCTTTCAATAACTTTTAAGGAGTTCGGTGTTGGTTCTAGGTGAAACATTTTAATATAATAATAAAACTAAGATACGAGTTAGGTTTTTTTTTTTTTTTTTTTGTGAAACCTACCTCGTATCTTAGTTTTATTATTATAATATCTTTCAAAATACGATAAGAGAAAAAAGGTAAAATGATGTTGGCTCGCCCGATCTCCGGACAGAATTAGAGTAATGTTCCCATCAAACAAATTCAAATGAAGAAAATCTCGAAAAAATGAAGTTTTCTTCATTACCACTTTTAAGCCCTGAAAATGGAGGGAAGATCCTCCAAATTGTGGCTTTTCAAGTGGATCAAAGTGACATTCCAATAAATATTCCTTGGACTGCCTTCCATTGAAATTCTATCAGTCCGTCTTTCCAAAAGAAAATATTTATAATTGAGTGGATATTGATAACGCAGTCCAAAATTAAAAAAAGAAGATAATTTAAACTATTTTTTTATAAAGTCAGTGAAGGAAATTCAATGTGACATTCCCCTCTGTTACCTCTCTCAGTGGCTAGAACAATAATATATATCGTATTTCATTCTTAGCAGCTGAGAACAAAATACGATATATATCTATTATTCTTCCTGCAACTGAGAGAGATTTTTTTTTAATAGTCTCCAAGAGTACATCAGCAATCTGCCCTGGCGGGCAAAAAGCTTCTTTACAGGTTTAATGAAAAATGACATGATTTACAATGATTTTAATGATATTTTCATTGACTTATCATTAAAGTGGGATTTATTGGTTTCAAGAAGGTTTGGCATGGTCACGTGAAGCGTTGTGGTAGGTTGATTGGTCTGTGTCTTTCTAATCTGTTGGTGGTAATGTATTTATTATGTCTTGAGCGTACTCCTTTGGGTGGTGAGTTAGTTTGTTTAGGTTCTTGTGGCTGTGTTGTCTTATTTCGTCTTTGATAGAAATTATTTCTATGTTTTTTAGTATAGTTGTGTTTGGTACCCCTCTGGGGGCATCAGCGATTGCTCTCAGCGTTTTGTTTTGGAATTTTTAAATAATTTCTATGTTGGTTTCAGCTGCTGAATCCCAGAGTTGTATGCCATATGTCCATATTGGTTTTATTATTGTTTTGTAGATGAGTATTTTGTTGATTTTAGTCATTTGTGAGCGTCTACCAATTCGCCAGTTTGATTTTTGAAGTTTAAGACCCAGTTGTACTGAGAGAGGTAACAGAGGGGAATGTCACATTCTATTTCCTTCACTGACTTTTCAAAACCCTGAAAAAGGAGTGAATAAGCCTCCGAAACGTCGGCTTATGAATAAAAATATAGTTTGAAGGAAACAATAAAAGAGTGTTTCTTCTGATGGAATTATAAATTTTATTTATTTATAGCGAATTATCGTTATCGTAATATATATATATATATATAAAAATTCTGCTACCCTCGGCACAAAACATTCAATTTAATATAAAAAGATAGTTTATATTATCATCTTTTTTTTGAATTTTGGACTGCCTCATCAATATTCACACTCAATTCACTTATCAATCCGTCTGCAAAGATTACTTCAATATTTTTAATATTTTTGGTATAATTTTTATTTATGAACTCTACTAAATGAGTCAATTTCGGGGGTTGTGCAATTATTTTTTAAAACAGCTCTGCTTTCTCATAAAGTTAATATGGAATTCTGTTTTAAAGGTTTCCGCCCATCTGTTTTTGGTTAGTTAATTCCGCGTTGATAATAAAATTAACAGTTAGGAAAGAAACCATCCATCGGGCGAGATTGACTTGCCTCGTGTAGTGGACAGCCGAGGCGGGTCTAATGGTCTCTCTCGTTTGCACAGGGTGGGCGTTGTTCAGGTAATAACTAACCTCATCGGACATTTCCCCCCCCCAGTTACGTGATCCGATTCTTTTTACCATTTTCGAGTCGAGATTGCGTGAAGCCCTTATCAGCCGCCGGGGGGCTTCATCCACACCCACATTCACACTGCTGTCAATTTATTTTGGCTCGGGTCTTTGATTTAGAAAATACCGGATGCGAAGCACGACCAATAGGGAGGAGGCAGTGATTTGGAGGTCCGTTTAACGAAATCCATTTAAACCCTCATTTGTCAAATTATAAGTGATTAGTCAAACAACCGATATGAGTACCTACCTTATCATCCAACTTTCATTCTTTTATTTATTTAAAATCTAATATTTTAATTGGAAGGCAGCCCAAGGATAGTGAAGAAAAAAATTATTACATTTCCAAATACGATGTATTTATTGGACTATCATTATTGACGTGACAACGTCTTATAATTCGATGGAGCCTGCTGCACGCACGAAAAAACATGACTCATGCGGCGTTACCTCGCTCTGACGCGTTCCATTTAAGGCTTGAAGTGCAAGCGAGAGCGCGGAACGAGCGACAAAGATTGAGGCGGGCTTTTTAAAAGCTACAGTTTCAAAAATTTTAATGATGTTTCCAAATTTTAAATTTTAAATTTAAGATTTATGAACAATAATTTAATCACAGTTTATTCTTATAATAAATTATTCAAAATTATTACTTTTTTACAACAAATTACAATTAAATTTGCAAAAATAATTAAGTAACTAATTGAACAACAACTTTAATTCAGTTTACTTGCTGAAAGAAATAATGTCAATACAAAATTTATTATTATAAAATAATAAAATCAAAAATTAAATTTTAACAGTCGAGTAGAAATTTAAACAATAAATTTTATTCAAGTATTTTGTAAATTTAAAATGATTTTCTGAACGAAGAATTTTATGAAAAAAATCGGTTGTCTGTAAAGTCGGTTTACTGACAATAGTTGAACGTGACAACGTCATAAGAAAATACCATTCCATCAGTATTTTCTTATACCATTCCATCAGTATTTTCTTATGACGTTGTCACGTTCAACTATCGTCAGTAAACCGACTTTACAGACAACCGATTTTTTTCATAAAATTCTTCGTTCAGAAAATCATTTTAAATTTACAAAATACTTGAATAAATTTTATTTTTTTCTCCTTTCCTTAGCTGTTTCACCAGATGGTTTTTCTTAGGATTTTTTTGAAATTTAGACAGATTATTATTTAAATACTTCTACATCGATTGGTGGCAAAACGAAATTTATGAACAATATACATAGTTCCGGAGATGTTAAATTCCAAAGATAAGTTTTTTAGACTCTTATACATTGCACTATACGGGATATCGCAAAGTTTACATACATATTTAATTATAATTAAGAAACCTATTCTTACCATTGTTATAAAAAACAAAACCAACATTAAACAATAACTAATTCATTTTTTAAGAAAATTTTAATTCATAGTTACAACACAGTTTCTGAAATAATAATTAATAAATAATAAAAAATGTATATTGAAAAATTTACACTAAAAACAAGCTGGCAACAACACATTTATTTAACTTAAAAAGTGCGTTAACTTTAGTAATTCTTTTGACGTTTTTTCGCTTCAGCCATTGTCGCAACAGCTTTAAATCGTTTATTAAGGATTTTTTGTTTTATAAATCTTCCATCATAATATACTTTATCTGACATTTCTATGATATCCTTATTGTATGTTCTATATACTCTAGCATTAACTTTTTGCTAGTATTGTCGGGAAACAACTACCTTAACTTTACTAATTGTTCACTAAAAATAAATAATATTATAATTGAGAAGTGATAGAAAGGCAGCCCAAGGATAGTGGAAAAAATTCTCACGAATAAAATAGATTTATTGGACAGTCATTTTTCCTTATTCATAAACCAATGTTTCCGAGTAATTTCCCTCTTTCTTCAGGGCTTAAAAGGGATCATTAAGGAAAAAAATCCATTTTTTAAAAATTTTATTGAGATTCTGTTGAGAAAGGACAAATTTCGAGGACTGCTAAAGGAGAGAAGGTAGAAATAAATATCTTGGATTTTTCCCTCAATGTCTCCCTTTTAACCGACTTCAAAAAAGGAGGAGTTTCTCTATTCGACTGATTTTTTTTTATGTCTATGTTACCTCATATCTCCGCCAATTGTGAACTGATTTTGAAAAAAATTGCATTGGGTTCAGTCTAGCTTCCGATTGGTCCCGTTTTTTCATTGGTATTAGACCTTTTTTGTTAGGTTTGTTCAGGCCTAACTTCTTTGTTTATGAACCGATTTCGATTATTCTTTTTTACTGGAAAGGGGTATCTTAGGAATGGTGCCATATTAATTTGGTCAAGTTCTGAGGATATGATCAACGACGAAATAACGTAAATCTCCAATTCTTATGAGCAAATAATCGAAATTATGATAAAATCTTTTATAAAAAAAATAACATCTCTAAAAAGAGAAAAATAAAAATAATTTTTATAAAAAATAAAAAAATAAAACCGACTTCAAAAAACTTAAATGCAACAAATAAAATAATAACTTAAAAATAAAATAAAATCCACTAAAAGGTATAAAATAATTATCTTATTTAGTTACAACAAAACGACGAAATATTAACATGAAATTACTTTTTGAAGTCGGTGCCAAACATATACATTTTAGGAATCGCATTGACGGATCTTACTTAGTACGTTTGGCGGGTACGCTCGCTTATAGGTATAGTTTGTTTGGCACCGACTTCAAAAAGTAATTTCATGTTAATATTTCGTCGTTTAGTTGTAACTAAATAAGATAATTATTTTATACCTTTTAGTGGATTTTAATTTATTTTTAAGTTTTTATTATTTTATTTGTTGCATTTAAGTTTTTTGAAGTCGGTTTTATTTTTTTATAAAAATTATAAACCATGAAGATGGAGGAAAAATCCTCCGAAACGTTGGTTTTTGAGTTAGAAAAAAATAACTGTCCAATATATCTACATATTTTATTTGAGTTAATTTTTTCTTCGCCATCTTTGGGCAGCCTCCCATCAGTTCTAAATTAAAATTTCTATCCGTCCGTCTATTTCTAAAGAGAAAATTTCTTTTAATATAAATACCTACAATTATTTATTAAAACAATCGAAAAACGTTAAATAAAAATTCAAAACTTTTCGTGGGAAATTTTCCGTTTATCATTTAAAAAATAGTTGATTTATGAAAGAATAATAAAAAAACTACCTATAATCATGTTAAATTTTTGTACTAAACATGAATAAACCTAATTTTTCGGATTAAAATTTACATGCTTTAGAAAGGCTTCTGAGCTTCTCATATTTCAGATGGATGCAGCCATCTCACAATTATTAGCCCGGATTGCGCTTTGGCACTCAGGATCAATTCCCGAGGGCGGGAGTCCAAATTGTAATAAAAATTATTTGCAAAAACTCGAATTTAGAAAAAGATAATATCTCGTGATTTCTTTAGAATATCAAAATTCTTATTAGATATGTTTATTTAAATATGGAAATATATAGTATAAATATTTTATTTCAAATATTATTATATATTTAAATTATGAAATTTGATTAATTAGAGGTGTTTTATATCGAAGATATAATTATATTGGCAGAACTCAATGTTGATTTGATTCAAAGGCACGTCCAAAGATAATGAAAACCACAAATTTCGAATAAAAGAATTTATTAGGTCATTTTGATTAATTTGCACATCTTAAAAAATCCAACAAAATCCTTCTTCAGGGTTTAAATGGTCAACCTACCTGTTTATTAATATGATTTTAATTTCAAAACTTTGTTCATAGCCTTGATGATGGCACTAGTGGGTTAAAACGTTGAAAAGAAATGTAAATTTTATTTCAATCTAATTCAATTAGTGCAAATAAAATTCGACCTTTTAACCTGAATTCAAAGTCTAAAATAATATTATTATATTGCTTTTAACTAAAGCATCAGTTTCTACTTAATAAATGATTGTCAAGGAAAGCTGTCCGCCTGTATCTATGCAACCTAAAAGACGCCTCTGGATCGAACTAGCCTACCCTTCAGGCGTCGTTGTTAAATGAATATTTTTCAAAATGTTTAAAATTTGACGGCCATCTGCAATGAGCTCATTTATTCCTATTTTTTTAATTAGCAGTGGGCGCTGTTGGGCGAGCGTCCAACCTAAATTTTTCTCGCCCAACCTGCTGAATTGAGTATTTAATCAAAAAATATTGAAAATCCGAGTTGATAAAAAAAGCAAACCATCGCTTTCAATATTTTAGACTTTATATAATAAAAATATAATAATTATTATTATTATCATTTCCGTCCATAATGTTTATTAATTTTAAAGTTTATAATGGGAAATAAGGACAAGTTTTTGTGTGATTTTTTTTATTTATCAACCAACATTTCGTCGAATTTTCCGATTTCTTCAAGGCTTCAAATATTTACATTAGAAACAAAAAAAGTTGTTTATGAATGTACCAAATTTTCTGAAATTTTAGTTTCTGATGCTCTTCAATGGTAACGGAGATAAAATAAATTAATGTACGAATGTGTGATGAAACTATTTGAAGCCCTGAAGAAGTCGACAAAGTTTACGAAACGTTGGTTGATAAATACAAAAATCACAGAAAAAAACTTGTCCTTATTTCCCATTATAAACTTTCAAAATAATAATTATATATTATACTTAAAATATTAAAAAAGAATACCTATCTAATTTATACAAAAATCTGAATTACCCGAAATAATGCACTTTTTTGCTGCCCACCTGCTCACCCCCAAACTTTATGCCGGGTGTCACCCAACTGGAAAGAAAAGCCACGCCCTTTTTTTAAATTATCTTTTAATAAAATATTTTTTGTTTGTATATTTTTCTTAATTGGAGGTGATGTATATTTTATCGAGTAAAAAAATTATCCGGTAAAAAGAATGAGTCCTAGAGTGCAGACGGGGCTCGCGTTTACTAGGGTTAAGGGTTGCGCGCTTTTTCCCGCCCGTCTGACAACCTCCAGGTGTTGACTGTTATTAATTGCCTTTTGGCACCCCCAAGTGACAAATGGGGCTTAAAGTCCCCCAGTTACCAACACTAATGTTCCAAATCGAACATCAAATCCCTCTTTTTATTTGTATTTATTTTTTTCATTATCATCAGCAAGTACTTTTGAAATATAAAGATATAGTGTTATTATGATGGTGTGGTTTTCTCTCTGATGCGTAGTGGGTGAGTAATGAGTCTTTTTTAAATAACTTAAATAAAAAAACAAGCACATCGCCTGCTATGATAAATGATTGTTTTATTTATCAAACAGCGAAAAAGCAACTGGCATAAAAAAAAATAAAAACAAAAAACATCTCACTTTGAACTATTTGTTATTCGTTTCACTTTTCTTCATTGTTTTCATTTATATATTCATTCATCCAAAACGAACGAGAAAGAAAGGATTTTTTGATATCAAAACCTCTCTAGCTGTTAAACAGCCATTTAATAAAAATTATCCATTCGAACAGATGTTTTTAGAATAACAATAAAAAAATATGCTTTTTTCAATTTACTGTTATCATAAAATCGAAAGGATTTTTTTATATTATTTTATTCAATAGGGTTTTATTTTTTATTTTTTTTATCGTTTCAGAACATCTTCTCTGTGAAATAGTGGTTAAAAAACCGATGGACTATATCCACTTTTTGAACTAATGAAAATTCACAGAAAATAGAGTTTTACAAATAAAATATAGATTGATAACTAATGAGTAGAGACCGGATTCCTATGCAATTGCATATTTTGTTTGCCGCCACATGCGACCTAGGGGATCAATTATCTATCCGAATCATGCATCTAGGATACTGTGGGTTAAATTTTATACTGCATATTTTTGCATATTTGAGTCATATTGCATAAAATTACATATTTAAGTAATATTGCATAAAATTGCATATTTAAAGAATTTTCCATAAAATTGCATATTTGAAGGATTTTTTATCAAATGTTGCATATTTCGCGCCAAATACAGATTTTTTAAAAGAAAAGCTTGTTAATATAAAAAATAAAAGCAATACAATACAATCGTATCTGTTAAATAAAACTAATCCTCCACCCCGTATTTTTCATTCACATTTTTTTGAAAAACTATTATATTTATTATTTATTATGTTGGTTTTATTCAAGAGCACCTAATATTTCTTTGAGATTAATGATTTTTTAATATATTAAACATAATGAGAATTTAGTGAAATTTTTTTCGAAATAAAATTTTACACTTGGTTTCTATAGCTTACTATGCCATTTTATTTTTTATAGCACTCCTTCAAATATATAGTCTTTTTTGTCTTCTATTTTAATTTTTTAGTGCAAGAAAAACGTATTTTGACATCTTTTACTGCATTTATTTGCATATTTCTACATATACTGCATTCTTGCATATTTGAGCATTTTTAACAGCATATTTTATGGCATATTTTGGCAGTTTTTACTTCATAAAAATCCGGTCTCTAATAATAAGTTTATAGTGAAATTATATAATAAATTTTTAACATTATATATGTTTAAAATAAAATAAGATTTAAAATATTTTTTGAAAAAAATTATTATTTACTATGAGTTATTCACTAGGCCATTGGTTTCAGATGTAAAAAATAAAAGAGAGTTTTTTCTCAATATATACTAATATTTCGGGCTGTCAACCTATCTTCAGGAGATACAGAAAAATAAGTAAATTAATTTTAGAATGATATAGGTATATAATGTGTATAGAAAGCACAGTTTTGATAGTTAGTTCTTTGTTAATAAAATCTCTTTTATAACGTTTTTCTTTATATCAAGTTGACCGTTGATGACATTTCTATCGCTTAGTAGGGCATGTTTAATTTCGGTGGATTCTAATAGATCCAATCTTAATCCTTGTCACATTGTTTCAAAATGGATAAGCGTTGGAATGGTGGTTGATGGGGAGTGGTTAAATGAATATAAATCATTAGCAAATGCGAAGAAAAAACTCTCTCTTATTTTTTTACATGTGAAACCAATGTCCTAATGCAGGGGTCGGCAACCTGCGGCTCGCGAGCCGCATGCCGCTCTTTCGATGTCAAGATGCGGCTCTCCAGTTCCACGCGCAAATATTAATAATTACATTATTTTATTTTCAAAACAACAAGTTATGAGCCAGATTTAACCAAACTTTCAAAAGGCATGCATGCCCAATGCTCACATTGATGTAACTATCTATTATTCAATAATTATAGTTATATTATTTGATTACTAATTTTATTAATTCTAGAAGAGCTAGCTAAAATACTTTAATATGTTTTGTGCGAAACATTTGTATGTTTTTATATGAATAAATATTATTTCATATTTAAAGCTATTTATTTTAAATCAAAAATCAAATTTATATACCTAATCCTAATCAGATAAGTACCATAATATTGAAACAAAAATGTTAGTGGCTCTTTAAAAAATGGGAAATTTTGTAAATTGTAGCTTTTGGCTCTTCCGTCTCAAAAGGTTGCCGACCCCTGAACTAGTGAATAACTCATAGTAAATAATAATTTTTTTTTTCAAAAAATATTTTTACTTTTCTTTTAAATATGTTTCACCTAGCACCGACACCAGACTCTCTTCAAATTATTAGTTTATGTTTAATTTAAGTTTTAATGAATAGATCAAGAAGTTATATTGCTTGCAAACAGTGGTGGATTTACGCTTAGGCTCGTGAGGCCCGGGCCTAGGGCGGCAAAATTTTAGGGGCTGCGAGATTTTAAGAACGATTAAAATTTAAAAATCGATTAGGCTTAACCTAATAGAAATGCTTAACTTATACTTGATTGACTTGCATTGTCCATTTTTTTTAATATTGATATTAATGCAAGAGGATCTTCCACTAAAAATGTACAACCCGTCTAGTCTGGGTAGGACCCTTGAATCGTGAAAAGAAGGAGAAAAAAATTCAGGGATTGGGTTGCAGTTGAATGTACCCGTGGATGTGGGTTTTCCTCGAAATCTCCACCAAAGTCGGAGAACTTCCCTAAGAATTTAAAAAACTCAAATAGCCTGGATTAAACTTTTAGTAATAATACTTTATCGATATTAATTTAAGTCGGATTAAATAAAAAATAAAATCCTTTGTTTGTGAAACCAGAACTTTCACGAGAAATGAGGCCGTGTGTCAAAAATGCAATCCTGGTCAATTGTTTGTTCTCCGGAGAGAATCAATCTGACATAATTATATAATACTTCGAAGCTGTCCCCAAATTTAAGACTCATATGTTTTGTTTAAACATTTTTCTTCATAGACTTCGCATCCTGAGTCAAAGACCTCTATCTCGTTTTAAAAATTATATTTTATTATTAAAAAAATGGTGGACTTAAATTCGAAGAAATACGGCATTTTAAAAGTCAACCAATGTAAGCTTAAATTCAGTTAAATACAATCACTTGTGATTTCTTTAAATTTTTTAATTCTGTTATCATCAAATTTTAATTTTTTTTCTGTTTTATATTTCTGTTACCAAATTCTTACCTCATTGACCTGAATGGGTAGAAATTTGGAATTCATTTTATTTTAATTATCGTATCTTTGTCTTGTTTGTTAAGAGGTTTCAAATAAGATCTCACCAAAAGAGATTTAATTAGTCTTTGAATTGCTCCCCTAATAATTGTATTCACAGGTTCTATTCAAGAGAGGGGGTTTATATGCTATAATATTATATTTATACAAAATATCCATCATTAAATATTAATAGAGTTGCTATAAAGTCTGTCTGTCAGAGCAGTGAAGCTACTCGTAAACTAAATAAGATACAAACTTGGAATTCACAAGTTTAATGTCATGGAGTCAAGCAAAAGGGCTCTTATTGATAAGAAGCGACATTTATAGCATTAGCAATTCTAAAATCAAAATACAGATCAAATTTGAAAAAATATTGCAATGGGGTTAGGGAGGGTATGTGGTTGGAGGGGTCTGGAAATTAGTTCTGTAAGGGTACTTTTAAGGGGAATATTCCTGAGTGTGAGAATACTAACCTTTATAGACGTGGTGGTGGTGGTGTAACTCAGTGTATCTCGTTGTACTAGTTTGATAAACTACTGAATTTACTCTTATGTTCAAATTCTACGTTACTGAAGTTAATCTGATGCAATGAATTTACAAAAAAAAATAAAAAAAAATAATTTCAAATAGGCAAAAATAAAATAAAAATAATTGAATGAATTCTAGCTGCAAAGGAGAATGGGGGAATTTTCTTAACAGCAAATGATAATCAAAAATATAATGTACAATATATGATTTATTAAGGTCCTCGGTGAATTTAACAGTCAGAAAGAATTGATTAATTTGATGGCTTTAATGGGTGAACGGAGATCGTTCAAAGAAAGTATGATTAATTACGTTTGCTCTTGAAGTGCGCTGACTGGTTCAAATAATTCAAACAGCGCTAGCTGTGTCGTGTCCACCTCTCGCGCCGGTTCCGTAGACTGCCACGTCGAAGAGTACGTAACGTGCCTGGAGTCTCGCCTTTTTGATAAGCTTCCGTGGTGTCTTCACGAGAGCCGGACAGATATTCTTGCCCGTGCGGTTTAATTAGCTATCGTGCTAATGATAGAAATGCCAATGGAGGGGCTAGCAAGTGGATGAATGCAAATGCCCGCAAAAACGGCTCCGGGAAGAAGAAATATACTCGTGATATCGAGTTGATGTAGGCGCCGTGAATATTGGAAGAATAGCGATGTAGTGTAATAGAGAATAATATAGAGTGTAAGATGGATCGAGTAATAGAGAGTGTATAATATGGAGAGTGTAATGTAAGAGAGATGTAGCGTAAGAGAGCCGTAATGTAAGAGAATAATATAGGTAGAGGTATAATAGTAGAGAGGTATAATATAGAGAGGTATAATATAGAGAGGTATAATATAGAGAGAGCTATATTTCTTCGTGTTGGCCCTTTTATGCATTTTCAATAGTGTCTCCTCGGTGGGTGGAGACGACGTTTCATACGATTCTCCGTTTTCTATCCCTTCTAAGGTCCATCGCCAATCATAATGTTCTATTTTGTTATATGAGGGTGTTTGAACCCTGGCTAATCTCACTCCCCTGACTATATTCAGAACTGGGCCTTAAAGCTCATATACCACGAATGACTTTAGATAATCCCGGCTTAAGCCAGCTTCTCTTTAAATATGAAAAATAAACTAATTTTTACGAAATTTATTCTATATTTGGCTTGTCTGGTTAATCTCTTTCCTATTTTTAAGTTATTAAATTAATAAATTATGAAAAAGTTCAGATTTAAGATTTTTTAACTCTACTATGCATAAAAAAAACATACTTCTAAATTCGATTCTTTGTTCAACAATGTGCGAAAATGGGTTGTTACCATTTTATGACACCGCTTCCCTTCAAAAAAAATTTTTAAACTAAAAATTTTTTTTTTTTAAATTATTAATAAACTGAAAAAATTTCTTTTCAAATTATTAGCCCAGGCTATTTACCCCGTGAGACCACAACTAATCCATCGAAACGCAGGGGTCACAAGCAATTTGTTATTATATCTCTCTTTTAAGTTCAATTATCCAATACTGATACATCGATTCCTGATTTCACATTTCCTTTTTCATGTCTATCCGCATATTGGGATCGTGTTCATCTCTTCTATATGGATGCACGAGTTCCCATCTCTGTGACGGACCATTCGACATACTATAAAAAATTTTCAAGAATTTATGTTAATCGTAACAATAATTAATTCGCTCATGTGAGATACTGTTTGCAAATGTGCTTGTTGGTTACCGCTTTTAAATGTTTTAATTTTTAATTGCAAGGGGCTTATTCAGGGGCTAAAGGGAGAAAATTGTATTTTTAGTTTTGCATGTTCCAACATTGTTATGATATTGAGAAGGAAAGCTGAATCTAATAGAATGTTTATTATAAAATTAATAAGTGAAGCAATTGAAAAATTTACATTAATACTAGAAAATTTTATTTAAATGAACAGAAACATAGTGAGGGTGGAAAGAAATTAATATTGATTGACTCTATTGATACAAACACAGGTTAGAATTTAATTTAAATTTAAATTTTAAAATCACAGAGATAGTCGACTAGAGAGGATTGAATCGGGTTTATTTAGAATGAAAAATTATTTAAAAATGAATTTTGTCTATTGTGACAAATGAGGGTAGAATTTTATATGAGTCTCATCGTGCTAAATGAGTTGTGTTGACACCAAATGATAAAATTACAAAAACAAAAAAATAAAAAAAATAAAAATGAATACTGTTAATGATTTTCCAAAAATCATTGAATCGATAAATCTACTGAGTTTACTGAAGTTAAATTACAAATGGGCCTGCTGGATTTATAAAAAAACTGGAAATACAAAATTATGATAGAAATGTGGATTAAAAATTTTAAATGGGGACCTATGTGAAATTATCTGCTAATATAAATAGTTATATTAGAATATTTATTTTAAATTAGACGAAAGAAATAATAGTGTGATGATTCATGATTACAAGAAATTGAATTAAATAATTATCAAAAATTATTTAAATATGGATTTTAAAAGATAATGAAATGTACTATTTTTACTAAATTATTATTTATTTAAATTTTGCAACAAATTAGAAATATGAATTGACGGGCATTAGTTAAATAAAAAGGGTTTGCATCTATACATTTTCGTTTTTCGAAGAATTTCACTTTAAAAGCAATTGTCGAAGGTTTCTTATGGGTCAATCAAAAAATGGTTTTCTTATCATTTTTATCGGTTGATCCCCCGCGAGGCGTATAAAGTTCTTTCCAGTGCTCGCTGGCAATGATGCGATTCATTCTGAATCACATCACGGATATGATTTATAATGAAATTTATTGTTGATAATTTGAAAATCGAAAATGTAAAATAATTTTTATATTCTATATGCAAACCAATTAAAATTTTTACTAGTGGAATGAATTTATTTGGGGGACTTATATTAATTTTTATTAAAGGTGGTGGGGGCGGAATTTCAATTATTTGTTTGCAAATTATGGGTGTGTGAATTTGTATGGCGGGTATACAAGTTATTGTTTTTAATTCTATGGAGGGTTCTATAATGGGGTCTATATTAATTTGATTCAAAGGGGCTGAAGTAAATTCTGGGGCAATTTCTAAAGGAAGTGTGGGCTCAACAATGGTTTCAATAGTTGCTAACTTGATTTCTAAGGGTGGCGATTGTTGTATTGTTGCATCATGTGACTCTATTTTATCAAAATTGGCCTCTGATTTATTTTTTTGTTCATCCATTTTTCCAAATATTCTATCAAAATCAGCCCTTGACTCACTTATTATTTCGTTTTTCATTTCCGTAGAATGAGCCTCTGCTTTACTAAAATTTTCCTTCATTGTCTCTATCATATTAGCCTCGAATTTACTTGTCATTTCTTTCATTTGCAACATTATTTGTTGGAGCATGCTATTAGTATCGAAGGGTGTGGGTGGAGGGGGGGTATGTGTACTTGCGATTTGATGTTCACCGTCAAGCGCATTTGCAAATTCCCTGGTATCTCGTAGCATGGCTGGAAGTGTCGATTCTTCCATTTCCGCCGGTGTAGGGGTGGACATACAGGTCCCAGAGTCTAGTGCCATATCATCAGGATCGATCGGCGTGTTGGATAATTCAACTGTTGCTTGTTGGTTGCTTGCATAAATTACCCTGCGTTCGTCAAGACTCTGCTGTGTGTCGCCCATTCTCGGTGTGTATTTGCAAAAGAAAGAATCAAATATTAGAAGTTGTTATTGTTTATTTATAAAATGAATTTATTTTATAGAAAAGAAAGTAAACAGTTTCGCCAAATAACTTCTCAGAAAATTACAAAAATAGAAATGTTAAAGCCGAGAGTATTCAATTAACCTTTGATATTTTACTGTTAAGAGAATTTTAAATAAATAAAAAAAATATGAAAAAAATAAATTAACGGTACGGGGCAATATACTATATTTTTTGTTCAATTTAGTACAACGAGACAGGTATCGCGTTCGGTTGCAGCCTTACTAAGCCTGGTATTCTCACTTCTCAGAATATTTTTAATATGGGATTTTGAATTTAGGGATATCTGTGGGATAGGATGGCTTAGATTTTCAAATCCCAGCAGCACCTTCACCATGCAATGGGGTTAGGGAGGGTATGTGGTTGGAGGGGTCTGGAAATTAGTTCTGTAAGGGTACTTTTAAGGGGAATATTCCTGAGTGTGAGAATACTAACCTTTATAGACGTGGAGGTGGTGGTGTAACTCAGTGTATCTCGTTGTACTAGTTTGATAAACTACTGAATTTAGTCTTATGTTCAAATTCTACGTTACTGAAGTTAATCTGATGCAATGAATTTACAAAAAAAAAATAAAAAAAAATAATTTCAAATAGGCAAAAATAAAATAAAAATAATTGAATGAATTCTAGCTGCAAAGGAGAATGGGGGAATTTTCTTAACAGCAAATGATAATCAAAAATATAATGTACAATATATGATTTATTAAGGCCTTCGGTGAATTTAACAGTCAGAAAGAATTGATTAATTTGATGGCTTTAATGGGTGAACGGAGATCGTTCAAAGAAAGTATGATTAATTACGTTTGCTCTCGAAGTGCGCTGACTGGTTCAAATAATTCAAACAGCGCTAGCTGTGTCGTGTCCACCTCTCGCGCCGGGTCCGTAGACTGCCACGTCGAAGAGTACGTAACGTGCCTGGAGTCTCGCCTTTTTGATAAGCTTCCGTGGTGTCTTCACGAGAGCCGGACAGATATTCTTGCCCGTGCGGTTTAATTAGCTATCGTGCTAATGATAGAAATGCCAATGGAGGGGCTAGCAAGTGGATGAATGCAAATGCCCGCAAAAACGTCTGCGGGAAGAAGAAATATACTCGTGATATCGAGTTGATGTAGGCGCCGTGAATATTGGAAGAATAGCGATGTAGTGTAAGAGAGAATATAGATAGAGAGCGTATAATATGGAGAGTGTAATGTAAGAGAGATGTAGCGTAAGAGGGCCGTAATGTAAGAGAATAATATAGGTAGAGGTATAATATAGAGAGATATAATATAGAGAGGTATAATATAGAGAGGTATAATATAGAGAGAGCTATGTTTCTTCGTGTTGGCTCTTTTATGCATTTTCAATAGTGTCTCCTCGGTGGGTGGAGACGACGTTTCATATGATTCTCCGTTTTCTATCCCTTCTAAGGTCCATCGCCAATCATAATGTTCTATTTTGTTATATGAGGGTGTTTGAACCCTGTCCAATCTCACTCCCCTGACTGTATTCAGAACTGGGCTTTAAAGCTCATATACCACGAATGACTTTAGATAATCCCGGCTTAAGCCAGCTTCTCTTTAAATATGAAAAATAAACTAATTTTTACGAAATTTATTCTATATTTGGCTTGTCTGGTTAATCTCTTTCCTATTTTTAAGGTATTAAATTAATAAATTATGAAAAAGTTCAGATTTAAGATTTTTTAACTCTACTATGCATAAAAAAAACATACTTCTAAATTCGATTCTTTGTTCAACAATGTGCGAAAATGGGTTGTTACCATTTTAATATTTAAGATAATCCAAGTCCTGTTTGAATCATTATTTAATAAGAAACAAGCATTAATATTTAGATTTAGTAATTGTAATTAAGTAATCTAGTTTTAATAAATCTATATATATAAAAGTAAGGTTTTGTCTGTACATTGGTCCAAATCACGCCAAATTTTGGTTGCACACGTTTCCAGCAAAGTTATGAACGAAAACACCCTCAACAAAATTTCTGTCTGCCTGTCTGTCTGTTTCAGTGGTTTCCGCGAAAAATTGTTCACGATTCACGTCAAAACGACTGAAGGGATTATTATGAAATTTCATATTTGCATCAAATGTCTTCTAACTTACGTTTTTAGCTATATAACGTTTTGATATTTGACCCCAGAAGGGGGTATGGGGGACGCACAAATTAAAATTATCAAATAACTCCTAAACTATTAACCCTACGGCAAATTTTATAATAAATAAAGTTGTAGGGGATGTGATTTCTGACAACTTTTGTTTAAAAAAATTTTCCCAAAAACCCGCCCAAAAAGGGGAGGAGGGTGAAAAAATGTAAATTCTTGCCCTTGGAGCAAACTCAACCAAATTTTGTATATATATAATCTCTGGGCCTCTAGAGAGCTAGAAGTGCAAAAGCTAACCATCCAAAATGGGGGGCCAAAAAATGAAAATTCTTTCTCTTGGACGAAACTCAACCAAATTTTGTATACATAATCTGTGGGTCACTAGAAGTCTAGAAATTCAAAAACTGTGTGCGGAGGGTGAATGCGGGGGTGAAATGGAGTGGGCTGGGGGCCCAGGGGGCGTGCCTCCTGGCTAGCAAGAGGGCCACCGAAGGCGGGCTTTGCAGCTAGTCAAATATAAATGTAAATTTAATTAAAATATTAAAATAAATAATTAATTGCTTGTGGTGGATAAGATTTTATTTAAAATTCCAAAATATACAAGAGAGAAGAAGTTTCTAAAAAAAAGGCTCGATTTCCAAAGGTTCAGAACCTTACATCTTCCTAAATACTTGAGATATGAAATTCGTTCTTATTCGCAGTTGATAAGGACATAATGAGAGAATTCGTGCATGGACTATTTTAAGTCTCTGCTGTCTATTAATAAACTGCTGTCAAGTTTTACTAATAAAGATTGTCAAATCATCATAATTTGACGAAACCATACCTACTAATTATTGAATAAGTTCTCCATTTTTACTTTACCAAACAGAGTCAAAGTATGACTGACAAAAATGTTGTATCATTCGCATCCATAGCAAATTTGTAACAGTTGGGAATTGGACAAAATTAAAAACACAGTTTTTATTATTAAATGGACCAGAAGTTACGTCAATTTATTTTGACTTCCTCAGTGGCCCATTTTATCACTCTTTGACAATATATTGTTTTTTGACAAAGAGTGATAAAATGGACCACTGAGAAAGTCAAAATAAATTGACGAAACCTCTGGTCAATTTAATAAAAACTGTGTTTTTAATTTTGTCCAATTCCCTACTATTCTTGTTACTGACACAAATGTTTTTTTGCTTCGTTTTTTGAAAATATCTCAAAAACAGCTGAAACTATTTTGATTAAAAAAAAAATGAACGAAACTATGACGTTTTGGTCTACAAAAAAAAAACCCGATTGAGGGAACATTGGAAAAATTATATTTTACGAGGTATTAATTAGTTTGCTAAAATGTCTGTTAGTAGGTATACGTTAGTTAGTACGATACCGAATTTTGTGTACGCTCTAGCACAATTACTAGTGTGAATGTCAAAACGAAATTTTACATGTAGTTTTGGTGCATTGAGATTAAGAGCTGATTAGATTTTTGTTGAAATCGATACATAAATTAAAGGTGGAGGAGCCCTTAAAAATTAAAAAAAAAATTTAAATTTTTTTTTAAATTTTCAAAATAAAAAAAAAAAACAAGAAAAATGAAAATAGTTATTTATTTCGGAAGCAAAAATTGGGAGGGGGTTCAAAAAAGAACTATCAATACAAGTACTAGACCCTTTGATCGATACGTACGAAATTTCGCATTATATCTATATTTTATTCGACCTTTTGAAAATGACTCACTATGTGAAATTGATAGTGGCCAAAAAGAGGGAGGGGGGTTCAAAAATAATGTAAAATAATACAATTTTTAAACAAATAATATATATATATATATATACAGGAATTGCTTATTTAATAATATAAGATATATATCTTGAAAGGAAGTAATCTCTATCGTGATCTTTTGCCAACAGTCATTAAATTCCATACATATACAGTAATACAGTCTTAAGACTGGTTTGACGCAAACATCCGTTTCAACTTTACTCTATCCGTTTTGTCATTTATTTACTTCTCTAAATTCCCACATTCTATTTTTTTTATCTGGGGAAAATACTCCAACTCCCCTCCCTTCCCTTTTTCTTTCTTACTCTAAAATATCCTTTCGCAATTACCCGTGTCTTGTTATATGTCCTAACAACTAATAATATATGTAGTAATAGGTATTAGCGATAAAATAGGTAATTTAAGAAAAATAGATAAATGTCACATAAATAGCATTTTGTTGAAGGTCCTTCTTACATAGATAAGAACATTTTAACTAAATAAAATTAAGAAAGTTTCGTCTTTTATATATGTTGTGTTTAAAATACCTAATATTATCATTTTTGTGTCAATGAATATTTTAGTAAAAAATACCAAAATGAAAAAAACTTTATAATTCACTTAAATATATAAATTAGTAGATTTTGTGACTGAAACTTATAATATATTATGGGGCGCCTGCAGAAAAATTTCCAAGGGGGGGGGGGGGCAAAGCTTGGAGACAAATAAAATTGAATTATTAAATTGTTATTTTTTGAGTTTTGTTTTCACAAGTAGAATACACTAATACTAATACCGAGGGGTGAACCGCGATTGGAATTAGGTGTTCACCGCCTTTGGAATTATTTGGAATTACTTTGGAATTCATTAGATAATCTATTGTCATCTATTGTCTTCTACTTGGAAATGAAAGTGGAAGTGGAAGTAGGTGTACACGATTTTAGGTCGCGGTTCACCCATCGACTAATACTTTAAAAAAATAAACATACGGGACATTAAACATAGGCCGGAAGTCAGGGCGCTTAGATAATTATTTTATTCGAACTCATGGGGGGGGGGGTCTCTCTCTTGGAATTTGAATGGAATTCTTAATAATTATATTTATATATAAGAGATATGGAGAAATTCATTTTGAACATTTAGTTTCAGAAATAAATAATACATTTTTACAGGTTTTGTGTATTTGTGTGATAAAATGTTAACATTTTAAGAAATAATAGTATATTATACTTCAAGGGAGAGAAATGCATTATTTTTCTCGAGGTGCAATTTGTAGCCAGGGGGCTACTGTTACGACAACATTTTGATTTTTGGTTGCAACCCTTCTTGACCAGACAAAGGTTTACGATTTGTAGGTTTATCTCCTGTTTCAGGCTTGATGCTGATTTGATGGTAATTGAAGTAGATGTTTTTAAAAGATAATATTATTTATTTAGTTTGGAAACCTATGTTTTATACTATTGTATGCTCGAGATTTCTGCTTTTTATTTCTAGTTTGTACCTCATTGACTTGAATGGGTAGAAATTTGAAATTGATTTTATTTTAATTATTGCATCTTTGTCTTGTTCGTTAAGAGGTTTCAAATAAGATCTCACCAGAGAAGATTTAATTAATTAGTCTTTGAATTGCTCCCCTAATAATTATATTCACAGGTTCTATTGAATAGAGAAGGGCTTATATGTACCCTAGGTATGCATAGAGCACGGACGCTGCGCTGGCTGTATGATCCTGGATACTGGGGGATTCCCCAACCCTCCAGAAAGTCCTTTGAGGACTCGTTGCCTGGCTTAGTTCATCTCCCAGCCGATTTCGAGAAACGTTTTAGCGTCATTGCCGTTTTGTCCCTATGTGTGTGTATATATGTGTCCCACCTATCAGGAGAATCAGCCCATGTGGGTGGTACGGGATGGGTTACCCCCTGGGCTGAGTGAGGCCTGAGGACCAACCGCTTGGCACGGGCGTTGAAAAGGAACAATTGAATTAAATCGATCCTTGGAAAAGTTGTCGCTCTGACTGGGTGACTAGTTTGGCACCCCTGTATCCCGCACCCCCACGGTCCATCCATCCATCCGAGGGGAAAGTTATTAAATTAACCAAGTCCAACTTTCCAAGAGAGAAAAAATTTATTTTATAATATAAATCATAATAAAATCAGAAAATACGAATTAAAATATATATATATATATATAATAATAATTATAATCAGCATTTACATTTTTACACACCAAGGATTTTTCCAATAATAATAATAATAATAATATTAATAAATAATTTGAACAAATATGTATTGGTAATTTTTGGGAAAATTGTGTTTCTATTATACAGTCTATATAAATGAATAAAATTTACATTTTAAAATATAATTTTTATTAAAAATTAAAAAATCAATTGATAGCTAATTTTCGTATTATAATACATATTTTAAATCTTTTCTGTCTATATATGTTACGTATATTTTTCATTGATGTTTATTTATGTATTATGCACAATTATGTAAACCGATCAATTTCAAAAGTGATTAAAATTTAAATATTGTAGAAATACATACCAAGGTTGAGTGGCTCAGGGTGTGGCCACAGCAGAACGGTATAATTTTGCACGTTTTTGCCCCTTTGTGTGCTGTGGGAGATTTGATTTTTAGTGACAAATAATGAACTTAATAGTGGACTATTTTATTGAAGTGTAGAAAAATTTAATTATTTTATTAAAATGATTTTTCATTAAAGTAAAATATTATTATTATTATCATTTCCGTCCATAATATTACTAATTTGAAAGTTTATAATGGTAAATAAGGACAAGTTTTTTGTGTGATGTTTTTTATTTTTCCACTAACGTTTTGTCAACTTTGCCGACTTCTTCAGGGCTTCAAATAGTTACATCACACATTCGTCTAAAGTACATTTTTTATCTCCGTTACCATTGAAGACCATCAGAAGGTTAAATTTCAAAAAAAAATTGTACAAAAATAACAGGAAAGAAAAGGAAAATTGTTTATGTGAATGTGCCAAAAAATTTTGAAATTTAAGTTTCTGATGATCTTCAATGGTAACGGAGATAAAAGAAATGTACTTTAGACGAATGTGTAATGTAAATATTTGAATTCGGCAAAGTCGATGAAATATTGGTGGAAAAAATAAAAAAAAACACCACACAAAAAACCTGTCCTTATTTCCCACTATAAAACTTAAAATAAAAATTTTCATTGAGCCCCCCCTGTATTGTGACATCACACTATCACTTATCGTCGCCTTAGAGAGTAAACCTGCTAGCTCACAACAAAAAAATTTTACAGCGCAGAGAAAAATTTAATATTGTTGTTATGGAAAGAAACGATTTTTCACATTTTTTTCTACAACTTAGGATCGTTAATTTTAAGTAGCAGTTTTACTTGGACGATGCTGCATCTCTTTTCTTTCGAACGGAATTAATATGTCATATATGATAAAAAATGGAGTTAGCAGCTTTACACTCTAAGCCGAAGTTATATATTTTTTATTTATTATTTAATACTAATATTATTTCCGACCAACTGAAAAGTGGACCAAACCAGCTTTTACTAGCAAATACTTGTTTGGTTCACTTTGCAGTTGGTCGGTAGCAATATTAGTAATTAATTTCCGCACATAAACCGAAATTATAATTTTGTAGGTTAGTCATCTATTGTGCTCATACCCTCAATTTTAAGTTAGTATTTTATTATGTCAGCGGTATTTTTAAGTGGGTCAATTCGTACAAAATTTGTTTCGCCGAAAAACGGCATCATCAGCTACTATTTTAAATTTTTCGTTTTAAATTTTTCGTTTTAAAAAACAAATAAAAAAACAGTCAATTTAGAAAAGATAGGCTCAATTAGTGTTGTTCATATTGAATTACATCTTCAAAAATTTCCCTAAGGCCTCCTAATCATTTCAATAAATATTTTTAAATAATAAATTAAGGGAACAACATCCAGCAACTGTATTGTGGATTATATATTTATTATAAAATTTTGCTACATTATTGCATGTCAGAGGAGTTTTGTCCTGAGGGTCGAACTAACATGCCCGGACAGTGTGTTAGTACCTTGGTTCAACTCCTGGGGGGACGAACCCTCTGATAATGCAATATAAAATTATATCAACTAATATCAAAAAAATTAAGACCAGATAAATTAATTTATTAAAATTCTTCCAGAACTTAAGTGTCTTGATTTAAATTTTTCGTTAAATTGAATGGTTGAATTAATTCAAAATAGTTTCTAGTTCAGTGATAAACGTTTTTATAAATTGTTGCTATATATGTAAATTGTATCTCCCGCTTATATAAATTATTTTAAATTATCTGAGGTTGGTAGTATTGCATAGTGTCCTCGACTCAACTATGTTCACTCTTAATAGACATATGTTATGACATTATATGAGTGTGTATATTGATGAAAGGACTCTTATTCAATTCTACTATACTTTCAGGTAACTATCATTTATAACTTATCTTGTATATTATCTATTGCATTTATAAATAAAACTACTATACTTTCAGAATCGTCTAAAGTTCAAATTTACCCAATCCACACTCTTACAAATTGAATAAGTCGTTTGCAAACATGGACACCCAAAAATTCCACGTACACATAGTGAAAAAAGAAGAAAAATTTTTTGAATTGGCTGGAGTATCAATGGACAAAAAACAGTGGTATATTCTTCCAAGAGAGAACAGAGATATTCAAAACCATCAAGTATTAATGGCAAATAATATTGTTATAAATGCTATTAAAGCAATTAAACCAATAAATGGATTTAGAAAAGTAAGTCTTAAATTAAATAAGGATATAATAGACAATTATTTCGATGAAGGAGAGAATGTATGCTACCAAAATATTCCTTTAGAGGAGTACAATGAAATATCAGAAGAGAAGGATAACCTACAAAAAAAATTAAAGAACTGGAAACGAGACTGGAAGAAAAATTCTATATTCATGAAAAAATTGAAAAGAACTTCATCTTGGAAAAATTTAATAATAAGAAAAATAATGCAAGTGAATGGATAGAAAAGTATGAAAAGGAATGCTCCAGACATAAAATCATGAAAGAAGAACAAAAAATAGAAATTTTGGAACAATTTTTGGAAGACACAGCAAAAATTTGGTATGAATTACATAGCAAGAACAAAAAAAATTCAACATGGATAGAATGGAAAAACTCATTTCTAAACCACTTCTCAAAAAAGGTTGGTCAACTATTAGAAAAGCATATAATTACAAATACATAGAAGGATCTTTGATAGATTATCTATTGATTAAGGAAAAACTATGTACAGAAATAGAAGATAAGATGACTACAACTTCTAAAATCAATCTAATGGTAATGGGCCTTCCCATCCACATGCAAGAAAAATTAGATATTGAAGAAATAACATCGATCGAAAAACTTATGATAGAAATAAAGAAAATAAATAATTCGACATTCGAAAGAAGAAGATTGGAAGTTACAAAAAAAGAAGACTTCAAGAAATTAACTATACCGAACAAAAAACCATGTGCAATATGTGAAAAATTAGGATATAAAAACCGCTTCCATTCAACCCAAATATGTTGGAACAACACAGCTTCCATAAAGAAAAGCATAAATTTAAATGAGGAAGAAACGGAAAATGAATATTTACAAATATCAGAGGACGAACAAAAAAACGATTGAACCCGGGAAAATCCAATCCACAGCCACTTATCAAAATAAAGGTAATTATAGACAAAAATAAACTTATAAAAGCTATCTACGATAATGGGTCGACGTGCTCATTAATCAACGAGAAGCTAATAAGAACAATTAAAGCAAAATTATATAATAGCAAAAGCTTATTAAAGTCTATAAGTGGAATGGATTTTTATAAAACCCGGGCTACATTAAATCTAAAAATCGGAGAAATAGAAGATGAACTAGAATTTATAGTAATAAAAAATGACAAATTTAATTATGATATGTTACTAGGTCTTGATGCTATAAAAAAATTCAAATTAATTCAAGATGAAAACCTGAAAATAAAACAAAGAAAAATTGATAAAATAATAGAAATAAAAGATGATAATAACATTCAAAAAAAAAAAAATAATCGAATCTCAAGAAGAAACGGAAACAAACACACATATTATGGAAAACAAAGAAATAAATATCGATCATTTAAATAAAGAAAGACAAGAAGAACTAAAGAACATGATCAACGAATATCAATCATGTTTTGCAAAAAACAAATTCGATGTCGGCAAGATTAAGGATTTTGAAGCACAAGTCAAACTTAAAGAAGATAAGTACATAGCAAAAAAACCTTATAAGTGTTCACCAAGAGACCAAGAAGAAATAGAATATCAAGTTACGGAGTTACTGAAGAATAAATTAATTGAAGAATCTGATTCCCCATATGCGTCCCCAGTTACACTAGCTTACAAGAGAGAAGAAGGAAAAAAAACAAGGTTATGTGTTGATTATTCTGAATTGAACCGAATCGTAATCCCAGATGCACAACCATTTCCAAAGATTGATGATATAATTATGGAAGTAAACAGATGTAAATGGTACACATCAATAGATATGAACTCAGCATTTTGGTCCATACCTATAAGAGAAAAAGATCAAAAGAAGACAGCATTTGTGACCCAGAAAGGACATTGGCAATGGAGAGTGTTACCATTTGGATATAAAAACAGTAGTGCGATCTTCCAAAGAGTTTTGGCAAATACTATAAGAAGAAACAATATGGAAAAATTTTGTGTAAATTACATAGATGACATCCTAATATTCTCAGAAACGTTTGAAGAACATATGAAACATCTAAAACTATTATTTGAAGTTATAAAAAAACAAGGATATAAAATAAAAATGGAAAAATGCGAATTTGCAAAACATTCAATAAAATACCTTGGACATATTATAGAAAACGGAAAAATATACCCTATTAAGGACAACTTACAATCCATCAAAGATTTAGAAAGAC
The DNA here is from genome assembly GCA_024734495.1 of Forficula auricularia. NCBI lineage: Eukaryota > Metazoa > Arthropoda > Insecta > Dermaptera > Forficulidae > Forficula > Forficula auricularia. The sequence goes on from JALMQS010000206.1 coordinate 42,953, forward strand.
CCAAGAATAAAAGAATGGTACGTAAACTAATTGGAAAGATAAATTTTTACAGAAAATTTATTGACCATTGTACACAAAGATTGAGCCCACTTTACAATCTATTAAAAAAAGACTCCAAATTCAAATGGACAGAAGAATGCGAAAAATGTTTTCTGGAAACAAAGCAATATCTAATAACACCACCGGTTCTGGCTATATTTGACAATAAAAAGGATATAGTATTAGAGGTGGATGCAAGCAGATTAGGAGTAGGAGCAGTGCTGAAGCAAGTCCAAGAAGATGGAAGCTTACATCCAGTGGGCTATTTCTCAAAAAAATTGACACCGGGTCAAATGAAGAAAGAAGTGATGTTTATAGAATGTTTAGCCATGAAAGAGGCAATCATATATTGGCAATACCTACTTATAGGAAAATCATTTACTGTCATTACCGATCATAAGCCGCTGGTAAACTTAAAAACAAAAGCAAGAACGGATGAAGCAATAGGTGATCTAATGCTTTATTTATCGCAATATAATTTTAAAGTGGTGTATAGAGAAGGTAAGGATAATGTAGAAGCAGATTTTCTTTCAAGAAACCCAATATTAGAAACTAACGAAAATAATGAAGATTGTATTCAAATAGTGAATATGATCGAAATAGATGAAATAATCAATGATCAAAATAGAATAAAAGAAGAAATTAAGAATACAAAAGGAACAATGAATAATGGAAACATAAAATTTAAAATCATGAAAAATAAGAGAAGAATATACATCTCTAAAGAATTTGGTATAAATCTGATAGATAAAATACATAAATCCTATGGACATATAGGTTACAAACAAATAGCAAATAAGATAAGACCTTTTTATTATTTTAAGAAGATGGATGGCATCATTAAGGATTACTGCAAAAAATGTGAAATATGTATAAAAAACAAATCCAGAAGTTGTAAACCTTTGGGTGAATTATCAAGATTGGGACCAGCAAAATATCCATATCATATAATGTCTATGGACACAATTGGAGGATTTAAAGGATATAATTCCACAAAAAAATACATGCATCTATTAATAGACCATTTTAGTAGATATGCGTGGATAATGACATCGAAAAGTCAAGTCCCAGAAGATTTTATAAAATTAATTAATTTAGTAACAAAGGAAAACAAAATTGAAACACTATTGGTAGATCAATATAGCTCATTAAAATCAAAAAAATTCAAAGAATACATGAAAGAAAAGAAAATTAATTTAATCTTCACGGCCGTAGATAGTCCCCAATCAAATGGAATGAACGAAAGACTGAATCAAACAATAGTTAATCGGATCAGATGTAAAATAAATGAAAATAATAACAAGAGACCATGGACAAAAATTGCTGAGATATGCATCGAGGAATACAATAAGTCAATTCATAGCTCAACAAAATTTTCACCAGCAGAATTATTAATAGGAGAAACATCGGAAATAATTCCAAAAGAAATACAAAAGAAAAACAAGACCTTGAGGAAATCAGAAAAAGAAGCTTTCAAAAATTCAGAAATCAGTCACCAAAGAAACAAATTAAGAATTGATAAGAAGAAGAACATACAAATTAGAAAAGGGTGATTTAGTTTATGTCTCCAATGGAAATAAATTAAATAGAAATAAATTAGACGAAGTCAGAAGAGGACCATATGAAATAAAAGAAAAATTTCTGATACGATTTATGAAATTAACAGCAAGAAAAAGAGGGAAGGAAGCAAATCGATTCCATATATCAAAACTAATTCCTTACTCTTTTTCTAGGAAAAAAAGACTCCCGAACGAAGGGAGGTGTAAATTGTATCTCCCGCTTATATAAATTATATTAAATTATCTGAGGTTGGTAGTATTGCATAGTGTCCTCGACTCAACTATGTTCACTCTTAATAGACACATGTTATGACATTATATGAGTGTGTATATTGATGAAAGGACTCTTATTCAATTCTACTATACTTTCAGGTAACTATCATTTATAACTTATCTTGTATATTATCTATTGCATTTATAAATAAAACTACTATACTTTCAGAATCGTCTAAAGTTCAATTTACCCAATCCACACTCTTACATATATA
>JALMQS010000207.1:5568-194041 GCA_024734495.1 Forficula auricularia
TTTCACCTATTATACCAGTATTAAATTCAAGGATATAATTATATAAATATAATCATTAAATAATAATACCTTGTTCTTTAAAAAAATGTGTTATAGCTTCCTAGTCCAGGAAATTACGATTTTAACAGGAAAAGATTTTATTGGTGGACTACCTTTAATGTTAATTCCAACATTACTACCCTAAGTTTTCCCCCAAATCTGTGTAGTGGAAAGTTTTTCAGTTTTTCTTGAATAACTCAAAACGGCTTATCTAATCAAAAAAGAAATTTATTAGATAAATTAAATCTCTTTAAATTAAGCATAAAATGATTTTGAATTTCATTTATTTAGGTTAAGTAGAACTGGTATTAGCGCTGTCAATGCAATAGCCCTCGGGATCACTTTTGAATATCCCTAAAACTCGTACTTTTTTTAGATTTTTCCCCATTTTTACCATAAAGGAGCACGTTTTCGACAAAGACAACTCTATAGATTTTTAAATCTAGATTAAAAATGCCACAATTCGAGATTGAAGTTTGAAAAAGTGCAATTTTTGCAAAAAATCGAAGTTTTCTTTCATAAAATGAAAACCACTCATCCTAGAAACTTGATTTTTATCTAATTCACTAGTAAATTTTGTTTACTTGAAAGTTACTTGGACTACTTTTTTTGATAAAACTCTTAGATTTATAGATATTCCAACATTTCCATGACACTTTTGAGGATTCGGACCATATCCTGTCCGAAAATGTAGGTTATCTATATATCTAAGAGATTTATCAAAAAAGTGCTCCAAGTAAACCTTCAAGTCAATAAAATTTCTTAGACAATGAGATAGAAATCAAGTTTTTAGGATAAGTGGTTTTCATTTTATGAAGAAGAACAGCGATTTGTTGGAAAAAAATTACATTTTTTCAAAACTTCAACCTCATGTTACCGTTATCCAATTAAGATGAAACTTTATTGAAATTGTACAAAATATAATCTAGTTTAAAAATTTATAGAGTCTTCTTTGTCGAAAACGTGCTCCTTCATGGTCAAAATGGGGAAAAAATCCAAAAAAAATTACAAAGTTTTTTGTGGATATTCAAAAGTGACCCCGGGGGCATGTTTTGACAGGCGCTAGTACCTGCCATACTTCTATCCTGTTTTAAATGAAAATGTAATATCATTTTACGCTTAACTTAAAGAGCTTTAATTTATCTAATGAATAACTTTTGATTTGATAAGCCATTTTAGTGGTGGTTCAAGAAAAACTGAAAAACTCTGAAATTTTCTCATTTTTTGAGGCGGGTAGAAAATTTCCACTACACAGGATAGCGGAGGAAAACTTGGGGTAGTAATATTGAGCACCACGCAAAGTGGGTATTCCAGGAATAAAATCTTTACCGTGAATTATTTCCTATTTATGCCATTTTTCCTTATTTGCCTGACCATAGATAGCTTCAGTAGTTTTATAGAAATCGTAGTGAATTGATTTAGTTTGAAATTTTGAAAAATACTATATTAAAAAAAATATAAAAGAAACCATAAACAAATATATTATTACGAAATTGCTATTATTAAATAATTATTTGCTTTTATTGTTGTTTATATTTTTGTAATAATTAAAAATTTTCAATTACAATGTAGTTAATCATATATGCAACTGACTGTTTATTTATTCGCCTATTTGCAGCAGTTCTTCTCATTTTTGTATGTCGGTCTTTAAGGAGGTTCGGGACAGCTGATCTATCTGGTATGATCTACGAAAAAAAATCATTTGTATTTCAACGGAGTGACAACTTCTGCCTACTAAATTTTTAATAAAAAAATTGTTAATAATGAGTTTAATTTTATTTATTTTGTTAGAAAGAAGCGGACTGGCAAGCGAAATAGGCAGGTTATAATGAAAAGGCTCTACCGAAGCCATTTTAAATTTTTAATCAATACCGACGTTTCTGAGACCTTTTCTCTCTCGTTACCCTGAAGCAGGAGAGAAAAGGTCTCCGAAACGCCGGTATTTGAATAAAAAAAAATTTAATTAATTTGGACAGCCTTTCATTATAGTCCTAGTTAATAATGAGTGTTAAATTTGAATACAAATTTTTGTTTTGATAATATTAATGAAAAGAATATTGAGATAAATTTTTTCTCATTATAAAAACATTTATTTAACACAAAAACGATTTCAAGAAATAAAGTTGGAATTCTACACTAGTGATTTTGTTATATTCTGTTGGCTGTAAATAACTTTTTATTTTTTTACATTTATGAATAACTAATTAACTAGAGTGTCAAATCTATTGAAAAATGTATCATTCAATTCATAAAAGTGGAATTATTGATCTATATAAATTTGTTGAAAATGGTATAATTTGTATAGAAGTTATAGTCCTTTTATAAGCTCGGTCCATTTATTTCCATGTTAAAAGGACAATTTTCAATAATTTATTTCTCGATAATGGGACAAACAATCAATTTCAAATTTCGGGAATATACATTTACTTACGTCAATGATTCGATGGTAAAAATTTGAGAATTTTCTTATAAAACTGATAAACAGTCCCGAACCCCCTTAAGTTTTTTTGTTGTAAGCCTAATTAAAGGGTTGGTTTTATCTAATACAATTTCATCGAAATTTAGAAAGAGTGAATTTCTCCACGAAACGTTTGTATTTCTAATAAACATTTGTGGATTGTTTCTCATATATAACAATTAATTTTTTGAAGTCGGTTTTTATTTTTTCTTAAAAATTTTTATTTTCCTCTTTAGCGATGTTATTAATAGTGATTATATCATCAGAACTTGACCAAATTAATATGACACCATCCCTAAGACACCCCCTTTCGATAAAAAAAGAACCATCGAAATCGGTTCATAAACAAAGAGGTTAGGTCTAAACAAACCTAAACAAACCTATTAAAAAAGGTCTAATACCTATGAAAAAAATCGAAAAAAAATGGGACCAATCGGAAGCTAGACTGGACCCAATGCAAAAAAAATTTTCAAAATCGGTTGACAATTGGCGGAGATATGAGGGTAACATAGGCACAAAAAAAAAAAAAAAAAAAAAAAAAAAAAATTCAATCGAATAGAGAACCTCCTCCTTTTTTGAAGTCGGCTAGAAATACTTTTTTAAACGACCTGTAAGTTCCTGAAATGTAAGTACCCTATATAAAACTAACTTGCAACAATGGTAGAATCATCCGCCGGCTGCCTGTGACGTCCCCAAAATCCCGTAGAGAGCGGTTCCCGTCATTTTATTGCCCATTCCGAAACCGCCAGAGAGCTCTGTAACTCGTATACCCTAAAATACATTGGCTCCTTATGGAGCCTTCCACTCAATATTACGCTATGGAAAAAACGAATCAAATTAAAGATTCCAGAAGATGAGACCCTGACAGTATGATTTGCCAACCCAAAAATCACATAATCCGTGATTTTTATTAAAATCGTAAGAGCCGTTTTTGAGCAAATACGTACAGAGTGGTCCTTATTTTGGGTATTTTCGAATTTTTACACTGACAGATGCTCATATGGTTCGAAAACAGCGATTAAGTTTCCCATCTAAATAACATGGGGTTTTTAGCATTGAAAGATCAATTTTTATTCCTGCCAAAGTAAATCGTCGTATATCAATTTAATAGTTTTGGGATTCTCTATCTCTATGTTCATCGATCTCTAGATTAAACAAATGAACCGATTGATTTGAAATTTGAAACATAAACTTCTGAGGGGACAAATAAGCGGTGTGATTCATAAAAAGTGAACTTTTAGTCCCAAGATGAACTTTAGCATATTTTTTCTTATTCTCCTTCCAAGTTTTAATAAGAAAAATAATTTGAAACTCTGTATACTTTAACCTTATAATAGTAGCTATCCTTTAAAATTTTTAGAGACTTTTAGCTATTATAATTTTGGAGTTAGAGCTAAATAGAATACTCACAAAGAAACAAGAGAGGTTGTCCTCTGCTTAATGCAAATAAACATACACACATATATATCATCTCGATATATATGTATGTATGTTTATTTACATCAAGCAGAAGGACAACCTCTTGTTTCTCTTTGTGAATCAACAACTCTGCTACTCTAGGCAAAACAAAAACTTTTCAATTAAATAAAATACTGCTGTATCTTAGTTTTAGTAAGTTATATACTCGAAAATTATAATTGAAATTTGGGGGATATTTTTTTATTAATTTCTTATCATATGAGCATCTGGGAACATAAAAATTCGAAAATTCCCAAAATAAGGACCATCCTAATTGTACATATATTCAAGAATTGCTCATTTAATAGTATAAGATACCTAGTAATTTTATACTTTGATTAATCAATTTTATCTGACAGCTGTTTTGAAAATAATAAATAAATAAATAGATACTTGGTATCATCCATATCGATCTCTATAAATAGCATCCACTTGTCGTAGGCTCTTATATACTATATCTATATATTATATCTTTTAAAAAAATTATTAAAATTATCTTCAAAGTATTATCTAATAGCGCATGAGCTCTGAAAATGAATATTACTAAATTATAACTTGAATTTATAAATATGTATATACTATGTAGGTTAAAAGTTTTTTATTATTTTTTCTCTTGAATGACACCCATTTGACGTCAATGCCTAGTGACGTTTTTGACGTCAGAGTTTGTTTACAATATTAGACTCAACTTAATTTTGACTTAATAAATAAATATTAATAGATTCAAGGGCAGGGAAGACACTTTTTTTTAATTACTTGACACGCCCGGAAGGGAGGATTATTCTGTTTAAAAATGTGGAGGGAAATTTTTTTTCAAATATACCCTTGTTTTCTGCCAACTATAACTTAAGAATGAGAAGTTGTAGAAATTTCATTCTGACCCTAAAATGTTTATATTTTCAATGTTGAAAACTGATAAGATTTTGGCTATTCTAACATTAGGAAATCCTGATCAAAAATACAGAAAATATTTAACATTTTTTTGAATGATTTCATTGAAATTTTGAAACGTTGTAATGATAAAGTCAAATAAACAAATAAGTGTTATTTCGAATTCAATTTTGTTTTTATTTGAATTATTTTATTCACTTTAAAACACGCTAATTTATTACACAATTCACAATGAATGTATATTCAATTTAAATTTCCAAATTCTTTAAATATAATTATAAATATTAATGTAATTTTTGTTTTTCAGAGGATGAGGAACAAAATAAGTATTTATTTATGACTTATCAATTGCAACGATTAATTACTTAAATTTTGGTGTTGGACTTGTGAAAAAATGTAAATAGTAATATATTAATTTTAAAAGAGCCTAATGACATAATGATTGAGATTTAATGTATTGATTCTTTGGAAACTATTATAAGGAATTATTATTATATACTATATAATATTCATCTAGATTAATTTGTAACAACGCTTAGAGAAATTTCTCTAAAAAAATTACGCTCTTGCCTAGAATCGAACCGACGAACTCTTGAACTATAGTCATTGGCTCTACCGATTACTCCATTGCGACATTAATATTTCTATCTTGATTTCTCTTACTAAAACTAGATATTTTTGATTTGGACTTTGTGTCGAGATAATATTGTATTCATTTGAACTCGAATGAAAATGAAAAAACACCAATAGATTTTAAATTAAGAGACATTAAATATATATTAATTAACGAGGCAAATTTGAAATATAATTGTCAGCGCGGCTCCAATCGATTTTCATTAACCAGGCAAATTTGAAATTCTAATTTCTAATTTGGACTCGAATTTTGAAATGAAAGACTCCAATTCATTTTGAATTAAGAAACATTAAATATATTGATCATTATTCCTCCCCCCCTCGCCACTCAAAAGTTAAAGAGGCGAAACTTTTAAGAGACGATGTATTTTCGGTAGTTTGCCGGTATACATTTGGAGTGTGGTTTTTTAAGAGGAATAAAATTTTTGGACCGAGACGCTGCCCGCCAGGGCACCAGCCCGGAGGGCCGAGCTTCGGGGGCGTGCCGAAGGCACGCACGAAAAGCTCGTTTTTATATAGTAGTATGTTGAACCTTGTGAGATCATTTGAATTTGACCAACGTAGAGTAACAAATATAAATTAATTTATAAAGGAACAAATTCCCGTCGCTTGTATATATATATTTTTAAGATATTTTGACTGATTTTTGTATATAGTTGTGCATTGTAAATAGTTTTATAATATTTTGACTAATTTTGAAATATTTTTAATTTTACCAGTGAAATTGTAAGGGTTATGATTGTATATTTTTTGATGGGATGGGAGGAGCAAAAACGAAATTAAATCAAGAATTGCCCAAGCAAAAATGGGGTTTAATTCAAAACAAAAACTACTATGCTCCTCCTCAATCAGCTTAGCAAACAGGAAGTTGCTATTGAAGACATATGTATGGAGCATAGCCATGTACGGGTGTGAAACCTGGACAATTGGAAAAGCGGAGAGAAAGAGATTGGAGGCTTTCGAAATGTGGTGCTACAGAAGAATGATGAATATCAATGGATGGATAAAATTACAAATGAAGAAGTTCTTGGAAGAATCGGAGAAAGAAGAACCTTGTGGAAGAGTCTGAAGAAGAGAAGAGGTCAGATGATGGGGCACACACTGAGACATGGGGGACTGCTTAGGGATATCTTGGAGGGGGAGGTGGGAAAGAAAAGGGGAAGGGGAAGACCCAGATTAGAATATTTCAACCAAATAATTGGGGATATGGGATGCCAGACATTTAGAGAGGTTAAACAGCTGGCGGGGGACAGAGTCGAGTGGAGACGGATTGTTGCATCAAACCAGTCTTAGGACTGTATACTCAATGATGATGATGATTTTTTGATATTGGTGTTTTTGAGTTGTTGATGATAAAGTAAAAATGTATTCCAGTGTCTGTGTGTATATTAATGGCAGAACTTAAAAGAAAAATGACAAAGTGTTTGGAGATTTATTTATCAAGGTATATATGAAATTGACTTTGAGTTGAGTGAATTTTTGTTTTTGAATGTGTTTTTTTGATTATGTATTTGCTCCTTTGTAGAGCCTGAAGAAGCTGCAATAAAAGTGGCGAAACGTTGCAATTGATAAGTCATAAACAAACACTTATTTTGTTCCTCATCCTCTGAAAAACAAAAATTACATTTATAAATTATGGAACTGAATCCCAATGATGATAAATATTAATTTTAAGTATTAGGAAACAAAACAATAAAGAGCTCTAGTTGATACTGGATTTAAAAACAAGGTGGAACAGCCTTCTTACTATGTTGGATCGATTTATTACATTACAATATGTGTGTGCCTCATCCACATAAGCTCACGAAGAAAGTTAAACTTATTTAAATAATTTAAATCTCATAATTCTAATAAATTTTATTTGTCATGAAATATTAGTGGGTTTTAAAATAATAATTTAAATATTCCCAATTTTAATAAATTTTATTTGTCATGAAATATTAGTGGTATAAAAAAATTATTTCCCCTCTATTGAGTCATTTCCCCTTTAAGGTCTCTACCCACTACAACGTATAATACTATGACCGTACTAGGAACGTGTCGGGTAAAAAATATTCTTTGTATTGAAAAGTATGAGACTATGCCCACTAGACCGTTCCGTCACCGACCAGCACCGTCGCCTACTATGCACGGAGCGTTAATAAATTGTCGGTGAGAATATTTTGCCGGTGCCGATACGCTCCGCGCATGGCACGCGACGTTGCCAAACCGATGCGCGCAGGCGGCGAAACGGTGAGCTGCAATTAAAATTATTGGTATCCAATTATTTATTTAATTAATTTAAGATTTGTATTTAAATGAGCGTTGTAAACGCCTTTACTTAGTCGCATGCGAGAATGAAACGGTTTCCTATCGATTTTGGTGGATTTAGATCTGTATGATGATACAGATTACATATGGGCAATATACGGGATGTATACGGGCACAGAACGCCGTCGATCCGATTCAGTGGGCATAGCAGGACGTCTCGTGTTGCTTTTCATGTCTGATACGTTCCTAGTACGGTCATAGTATGATACGTTGTAGTGGGTAGAGACCTTTATTGTAACAAAATAAAAAATAAACAGATACGTGGCTAAAGAAGTTTCACTTCAAAAAATTTGCATATTGAAGGCTGGATCGGGGTAGATTCACAACGAGTTAACATGTGTTGATCCGATGCCCCCCCCAAAAAAAGTGAATTGTAGAACCAAATCTTTGCATGGTGAAAACAAAGATTTAAGTATCTTTTTGAGTGTCTTTTTTTTGAAAAAATGGAAATTATTTCAACAAAAATCAACCTCAGCGAGTACATGACAGTACGAATTTGAGCCCAACTTATGATGTCATACATCAGAGAAATATTTTCACATTCGCATGACCAGAGACGGTCTTAAAGTGGTTTGCCGTCAGTGGCCTGGCAGCGAGTGACGCTTGGGTTCGATTCCTGAGCGGGACGAAAAACCTCTCTGATATGCAATGCAAAAATATTTCTCTAATATCCATGATGTCCTTCAAAAGTTAAACTCATTTGCGACAAATTTTTTATGTTTATTTTTAAAACTATTGAGCTAGTGCTATTTGGAGCGGGCGGGGAAAGCTGGCAACTATTGAAGGAAGGTATAAATGCACAAGGAAATAAAAAAGTAATTGTAGATTAGTATTTTCTTCGATTTATATTTATTGAAACATCTAGTAAAATTTGGTCGCTGACGGCCGACCCCCCCCCCCCCCCCTCCAACCAGAGCACTAGATCCGCGCTTGTGAGTTAGGCTAATAAATAACAAACCTTAAATCTAATCATTTAATTGACTAATCTAATTTCATCTGGATATTAGATACCGATAAAGAGGATTTGACTCAGAGCAAGAATGTGGTAAGGGGCCAAGTTCGAATCGTCGACTTCGCAATGACGTTTGTATCAAACGGGGGCCAATTTTTTCTACATTCATGATTTTGGTCACAGATATCCTTAATTAATGAAAAGTTTTATCCTTTTATTTATCCAAATAAATACATAGCAGTTAATTTCACATTTTCATTTTATGTCCTGAAGAAGGGAAAGCTTCAGTTTTTCGATTTCACACTTTATTAATGTGTCAAGCCCTATCAGTATTCTAAATTTTAAGCCAGTTATTTTATTTCCATTATAATATGTTCATTAAGCCTATAAATTGAACCCCTTCATTTCTGAACCCCGAAGAAGGTAAAGTTTTGGTTTTTCAATTTCTCCTTTTATTAATATGCCAAATTTTACCAGTATGCCAAATTTCAGAATTCTGGCTTGATTGTATTTTTCCTGACTTTTCGTACTAAGTGAAAAAATAAAACTCGACTTCAAAAAATTCAAAATGCAACAAATAAAATACACTAAAGGAATACACATTATCTTAGTTTTAGTTACAACTAAACGACGAAATATTAACATGAAATTACTTTTTGAAGTCGGTGCCAAACTAACTATACCTATAAGCGAGCATACCCTCCAAACGTACTAAGTAAGATCCGTCGAGTGCGATTCATAAAAGGTATATGTTTGGCACCAACTTCAAAAAGTAATTTCATGTTAATATTTCGTCGTTTAGTTGTAACTAAATAAGATAATAATTATTTTATACCTTTTAGTGTATTTTATTATGTTGCATTTAATTTTTGAAGTCGGTTTTTATTTTTTTCTTAAAAATTATTTTTATTTTCTCTTTTTAGTGATGTTATTAATAGTGATCATATCATCAGAACTTGACCAAATTAATATGACACCATCCCTAAGACACTCCTTTCGGATAAAAAAAGAACCATCGAAATCGGTTCATAAACAAAGAGGTTAGGTCTAAACAAACCTAATAAAAAAGGTCTAATACCTATGAAAAAAAATCGAAAAAAATGGGACCAATCGGAAGCTAGACTGGACCCAATGCAAAAAAAATTTTCAAAATCGGTTGACGATTGGCGGAGATATGAGGTGACATAGGCACAAAAAAAAAAAAAAAAAAAAATTCAGTCGAATAGAGAACTCCTCCTTTTTTGAAGTCGGTTAAAAAAGGAGGAGGTTCTCTATTCGATCTGAATCTTTTTTTGTGCCTATGTTACCTCATATCTCCGCCAATTGTGAACCGATTTTGAAAAAAAATTTTGCATTGGGTCCAGTCTACGTTCCGATTGGTCCCATTTTTTTCGTAGGTATTAGACCTTTTTTGTTAGGTTTGTTCAGGACTAACTTCTTTGTTTATGAACCGATTTCGATGATTCTTTTTTTATTGGAAAGGGGGTATCTTAGGGATGGTGCAATATTAATTTGGTCAAGTTCTGATGATAGGATCACTATTAATAACATCACTAAAAAGAGAAAAATAAAAATTTTAAGAAAAATAAAACCGACTTCAAAAAAATTAAATGCAACAAATAAAATACACTAAAAGGTATAAAATAATTATTATCTTATTTAGTTACAACTAAACGACGAAATATTAACATGAAATTACTTTTTGAAGTCGGTGCCAAACATATACCTTTTATGAATCGCACTCGACGGATCTTACTTAGTACGTTTGGTGGGTACGCTCGCTTATAGGTATAGTTTGTTTGGCACCGACTTCAAAAAGTAATTTCATGTTAATATTTCGTCGTTTAGTTGTAACTAAATAAGATAATAATTATTTTATAACTTTTAGTGTATTTTATTTGTTGCATTTAATTTTTTTGAAGTCGGTTTTATTTTTTTCTTAAAACTTTTTATCACTATATGTTAATTAAGCCAATAATACATTTCACCCCTTCATTTTAGGTCCTGAAAAGGGGAAAGTTTCACTTTTTGATTTTTTCCTTTAATTGTAGCCCAAACTCTACTATTATGCCAAATTTCAGAATTCTATAATCAGCCGAAGTACTCTAGATTTTTGATGTGTCAGTCAGTCAGTGTTAAAAATGGCACTTTTCAGAGCTTAATAGCTCAAGAATTATAATAGATTTATTTATGAAATTTGGGATTCTAGGTCTTCTAGTGGGTCTTATTAGGCAGGCAAAATTTCAGGTGTGTAGGTCTAATAGTTTTTGAGTTATGAAGGGGGGTCGAAAGTAGCTCGAAATGGTTCGTGTAAATATACACTTGGCCAAGGGCGGATCCAGGAATTTTTTATGGAGGGATGGAAGAAAGTATATAAGGTGCCCGATGTATATAAGATCTACTTTTTATCTCGGAAGTTTGTAGCGATCGAATTGTCCAAGCAGGGGGGGGGGGAGTCAGACGCCGCCCCCCCCCCCCCACACACACACGTAGAACTTTATTTTCAATTTTAAAAATTGTTTTTTCAAATTTTTTACAAATTTCATATCTCATATTTCAAGTTCATTAAAAAAAAAAAATTGTTATAAATTCCCTGTCGATTTGGCCGCCGTTTTTTGGCCTCTGCGTGCGAGGCACGTGTTGCACTTCCTGCCAGGCACGGGCTCCCATGGGGGAGGGGGCGGTCGCCCCCTCCGCCCCCCTGGATCCGCCCTTGCACTATGGCCGGTGCGTCGCCCGTTTTTCCGAACTTGGCTGACACACTTTGGTATCGAGTCCGACTTGCACTTGTCCGACTTAATATTTTTTTATTTTACTTTATTTTTTAAGCACTGAGCTTACTTCAGCAGTTTTAATACAAGTTTTTTTAATGGAATTCTGTTATAATACCGTGGAGCTCTTAACCTTTACTACTTCTTTTTAATGATATTGTAAACATTAAATTATGAATAAGTAATCTCAAAGGAGACTTTACATTGACTCCGATGAGGTCATCATTTCATCATTTCAAGAAAGAACAAGCCAGCCACTTCACCAATATATATATATAGTTTCCTTAACTGCATGGTAAATGTTCAATGTTCAATAATATTATAGTCCAAACCTGTTACTATCGACAAATTAAGTGGGATTAGTGAGAATAATCTTGATCATATTCGAGTAAATATTAAAAATAAAAAATTATCTAGTTAGTATCTATTAAAAGCGGCCAAGTGAGATTTAGACTCGTATATTAACGCGGGTTACCTAGTTTATAAATAAACTAGATGCGAAACCCGCCTTCGGCGTGAATCTTGCTAGCCAAGTGGCTAGCCTCCGAAACACATGAACCAAGAGGGAGGATTAAAATTGGTGGAGCTCCACCAATTTTGCTTGATTGGTTGTTGAGTTTCATAAGAATATCTTTAGCCGTTTTTATATCAATTTCAATTTTTTGAACCCGCTCTCCCCCCCCCCCCCACCATTTTGGTTGGCAAATTTTTGCATTTCTAGCTTGAAAATTTGCAAAATTAGGTTCATAGAATGTCAATTTTAAATTATTGATAAAAAATACTTGGTAGGTTTCAAATTAAGATATAAAAATAAAACGAATTTATTTTGAGAGATTTTAATCTCGATATATATATTTCGGTGGCTAACCCATCTTCAGGAGCAACAGAAAGAAACTTTGAAGATGGGTTAGCCACCTGAAATATATATATCGAGATTAAAGTCTCTCCAAAAATAAATTCGTTTTATTTTTATATCTTAATTTAAAAACCTACCAAGTATTTTTTATCTAATAATTTAAAAATTATTTCACTAAGTACCAACACCAAATTCCTTAAAAACCAAGTCAATTTTAGATGATAATTCCTATTTAACTCTCTTATTGGCTAAAATATAAACTTAATCGATTAAATCTAAATAGAAGATTTGTAGAAAATTTTAATTCTTCACAAAAATGTACTTTGAATAAATTCTTTGCGATTAATAGTTTTCAAGATAGAGGGGTTTAAAGATTTATCAACATAAGAAATTTTCTTTATTGGCTAAAATATTAATTTAATCAAATAAATCTAGAGAAAAGATTTGTAGAAATTTAAATTCTCTACAGAAAATGTCCTTTGAATAAAATCTCCTGGATTAATGGTTTTCAAGATAGAAGGGCTTAAAGATTTATGAAAATAAGAAATGTTCTCTTATTGGCTAAAATATTAATTCAATCGAAAAAACTTAAGAAAAGATTTGTAGAAAATTTGATTCTCTACAACAAAGATCCTTTGAATAAAATCTATGGGATTAATGGTTTTCTAGTTAGAGAGGTTTAAATATTTGAATAAATTCTTTCCGATTAATAATTTTCAAGATAAAGGGGTTTAAAGATTTATCAACATAAGAAATCTTCTTTTACTGGCTAAAATATTAATTCAATTGAATAAATCAAGAGAGAAGATTTGTAGAAATTTAAATTCTCTACAGAAAAGGTCCTTTGATTAAAATCTCTCGGATTAATGGTTTTCAAGATAAAAGTGTTTAAAGATTAATCAAGATAAGACATTTTTCTCTTATTGGCTAAAATATTATTTTAATCGAAAAACTTAGAGAAAAAGATTTGTAGAAAATTTGATTCTCTACAAAAAAGATCCTTTGAATAAAATCTCTGCGATTAATGGTTTTCAAGTTAGAGAGGCTTAAAGTGTTTTCAACATAAAAAATTCTAAGTCCGGAGATTCACTGATTGCTTGAATGAATAGGCAAAGTGGATTTTTCATTTCTCGGTTCACATCGGTTAAGAGTTAAACCGAACCGAACCGAACCGAAGCGAACCGAGAATCACAACGCAATAGAAATCAATGGCAAAATATAAACTCGTATTTCCATGTTTTCTAATATAATAGAATGAAAAAAAAATTCATTTTTTTTCTTTATTCTTCTAATAAGAGGAATGCATGTGGAAAATATTACATGATCAGACAAGTTAAGCGACATGATTCATGGTTAATTCTTGGATGGGTGACCCCTAAGGAAAAAATTCTAATAATTAATATACAATAGTATCTGGCTTATTTTCGGTAACATCCTTTCAACAGCTAAAAAGGGTAGCTACCGTTAGTAAAATATTTCTCATTAATGAATGGGTTCGGGTCGATTCTGGAACAATTTTAATTCATTAACTATAAATATGATATCAATTATTTTTTATGATCAACCTTTCATCCCCTAAAGGGGGTGAACACCCTTAATTTAAAATTTCACTAAAAAAATATTTCTGCTAGATTCAATAACAATTCCAAATTATTGAGTGTAATATGGCCTGAAATAAGTTTTCTTATCAACCCTTCAACCTTTAAAGAGGGTGACTACCCTAATTTAAAATTTCACTAAAAATGATTTCTTATAGATTCTAGAATAATTCTAAATCACTAAATGTAAATATGATCCGAAATAAGTTTTCTGATCATCCCCTAAAGAGGGAGACTACCCTTAATTTAAAATTTCATTAAAAACTGAATTTCTACTAGATTCTAAAATAATTTTAATTGTAAATATGGTCCTGAGACTAAGTTTCATGATCAACCCTTTCATCTCCCTAGAGGGTGAATTACTCCTTAATTTAAAACTTTCACTCAAAAAAATGATTTCTACATAGATTCTATAACAATTCCAAATTATTAAGTGTAAATATGGCCTGAAATAAGTTTTCTGATCAACCCTTCAACCTTTAAAGAGGGTGACTACCCTAATTTAAAATTTCACTAAAAAATGATTTCTTATAGATTCTAGAATAATTCTAAATCACTAAATGTAAATATGATCCGAAATAAGTTTTCTGATCATCCCCTAAAGAGAGAGACTACCCTTAATTTAAAATTTCATTAAAAACTGAATTCTACTAGATTCTAAAATAATTTTAATTGTAAATATGGCCTGGACTAAGTTTTATGATCAACCCTTCATCCCCTAAAGGGGTGAACACCCTTAATTTAAAATTTCACTAAAAAAATGATTTCTACTAGATTCTATAACAATTCCAAATTATTAAGTGTAAATATGGCCTGAAATAAGTTTTCTGATCAACCCTTCAACCTTTAAAGAGGGTGACTACCCTAATTTAAAATTTCACTAAAAAATGATTTCTTATAGATTCTAGAATAATTCTAAATCACTAAATGTAAATATGATCCGAAATAAGTTTTCTGATCATCCCCTAAAGAGAGAGACTACCCTTAATTTAAAATTTCATTAAAAACTGAATTCTACTAGATTCTAAAATAATTTTAATTGTAAATATGGCCTGGACTAAGTTTTATGATCAACCCTTCATCCCTTAAAGGGGATGACAACCCTTAATTTAAAATTTCACTAAAAAAATCATATCTACTTGATATTAGAGAAATTCTAAATCACTAAATATATATATGATCTAAAATAAGTTTTCTGATTAAAACTTCTACCCCTAAAGGGGTGAATACCCTTAATTTAAAATTTCATTAAAAAATTATTTCTACTAGATCCTAGAACAATTCTAAATCACTAAATGTAAATATGGACTGAAATAAATTTTCCGATCAACCCTTCATCTTCTAAAGAGGGAGACTACCCTTAATTTAAAATATCACTAAAAAAATGATTTCAATTTGATTCTAGAGCAATTCCAAATCACTACGTGTAAATATGACCTGAAATAAATTTTCCGATCAACCCTTTATCCTCTAAAGAGGGTGACAACCTTTAATTTAAAAGTACCTGGAGGCACTGAGCGATGCTCGGTAACTTCTTCCTTCAGTTAAAAGCTTTATTTTAATATTATTTTTAATTTAAAATTCTGATCAAAATGTCGATTTTTATTTGAGAGCCGGTTTCAAATTAAAAAAAAATACAAATATATATAATATTCGCCCACTGTATCCCCCCCCCCCCCACCTCCACCCCGCTCGACCCCTCGAAACGTTTATTAATAGTTCTGTTAATTTAAAATTTCGCTAAAAAATAATTTCTCCTATATTCTAGCCACGGCTGTGGAATCGGGAAGAATTTCTAGCTTCGAGAAGTCGGAGTCGGGGAAAATGTGTCGACTCCGACTCCGGGTAAATTTTTTCAAGTTTAATATTGGAAATTGGCAAAATGCTTTTTCTTGGTATTAAGACTCTCAGGTATATGAAATGGGGTGTCAGGTAAATCCAGGAGGCGAAGCCCCTTGGTTAGCAAGATGCCCATCGAAGGCGGGCGTCGCAGCTATTCTGAAATAAATTTTAAATAATATAATAACATAATTAAAAATAACTCTACTCACAGAGGAATTAAATTAAAAGACTATAGTTACGCAACACAGGTCTCTGGGAATCGAGCCCCTTTTTGAATAATTTAATAATTTATTCTTTAATCTTTATTTTATTAATATTGAATATATACATTTTAAAGATAATGGAATTAAAAAAATGACACAGCGAATTTAAAGGAAATAAGTGAAGTTATTTTCCGCCTGGTCAATTTAGATCCTAAAGCCGCGATATTACTCATAGCTTCGGTTATTTTTTTCTAATTCCGCACTTCCGTGAGATTTATCTTATACAGTCTAATGGCTAAAATTAGTCTTATTAAATGAATTTCCATTGGAAATTTAAATCTTTCGAATCCGAAGCGATCTCTATTATTGAAAATTTGAATTTTCAGATTAAAATCAATTACTATGCTTCTAAATAGTATCATTAAATAACTGAAAATAAAATGCGAAGGAAAAATGAAATCTGGTACGCTCTTCAATTAAAATCGGCTTAAATTTTAAATATAATAAACTATTAGAAATTTCATTTTATTTTTTAATTTAATTAATTCTTGATAAATTCAATTTTTATTGAACCAATTATTTTACATGAATTAATGTATACATTGTATTTGAGCTTCGACTTCGGAGATTACTTCTCCACCATCGACTGTCCTTGATCATCTTTTTAGTCCTTGTTTTTAATAAGAGGAAAAAACTAATTAAATAAAAAAACCTCTTTTTCCGATAATTATTCCAATTCCATTATTTCCATCGTCATCTCCTATTCAATTTTTATTAAACCATTTATTTTACATGAATTTATGCATACATTGTTTTTGAGCTTCGACTCCGGAGATTACTTCTCCGCGATCGAATGTCCTTGATCATCTTTTAGTCCTTGTTTTTAATAAGAGGAAAAAACTAATTAAATAAAAAAACCTCTTTTCCGATAATTATTTCAATTCCATTATTCAGTCTCGTCAATATCCTTTGTCCAATCCTATTCAATTTATTTTTTTTATAAATTTTATTAAACCAATTATTTTACATGAATAAATGTATATATTGTTTTGAGCTTCGACTCCGGAGATTACTTCTCCGCCATCGAGTGTCCTTGTTCATCTTTTTTAGTCCTTGTTTTTCTTCTTCTTCTTGTTCTTCTTGTTTTTTTAAACCTATAGGTTTGTTTCTTCCAGATCGCCATGCCATCTTTTCTTGGGACGACCTCTACTTCTTATTCCAACCGGCTTGTTGGTCATCACTTTCTTTACTAGTCGGTCTTCTGTCATTCTTCCCACATGCGCGTACCATTCTGTTCTTCTTCTCTTGATCCATTCTCCCACCTTCTGTATTCCACATTTTTCTCTAATATCTTCACTCTTCATTCTATCGAGCCTGGTCACGTTCCTTGTTTTTAATAAGAGGAAAAAACTAATTAAATAAAAAAACCTCTTTTCCGATAATTATTTCAATTCCATTATTCAGTCTCGTCAATATCCTTTGTCCAATCCTATTCAATTTTTTTTTTATAAATTTTATTAAACCAATTATTTTACATGAATAAATGTATATATTGTTTTGAGCTTCGACTCCGGAGATTACTTCTCCGCCATCGAGTGTCCTTGTTCATCTTTTTAGTCCTTGTTTTTAATAAGAGGAAAAAACTAATTAAATAAAAAAACTCTTTTCCGATAATTATTCCAATTCCATTATTTAATCTCTCCCTCCTCCTCCAATTCTCAATTCAATTTTTTTTTTTTTTTTTTTTTTTATAAATTTTATTAAACCAATTATTTTACATTAATTAATGTATACATTGTATTTTTTGCTTCGATTCCGGAAAATTGAAAATAAAGTTCTATGTGTGTATGTGTGGGGGGGGGGCGGCGTCGACCGTACCTGGCGGGAGTGCAACACATGCGCCGCACGCAGAGGCCAAAATACGGCGGCCAAATCGACAGGAAATTTATAACAATTTTTATTTTTTATTTTAATGAACTTAAAATATGAAAAATAAAGTTCTATGTGTGTGTGTGGGGGGGGGCGGCGTCGACCCCCCCCCCCCCCCCCCCCCGCTTGGACAATTCGATCGCGACACACTTTCGAGATAAAAAGTAGATCTTATATACACATCGGGCACCTTATATACATTCTCCCCCCCCCCATAAAAAATTCCTGGATCCGCCCTTGGGAGGGAGGGTACATACGTACACACGTACGCACTGACCAATTGATTTTTTGGCTTCTTTTTGGCCTCTGGGGACCACAATTTCTGGTTTTATGTCCTAAATTTGATTTTTAACTAATAAGGGCATCGATTCCTTCCACCTAGAAGTTACAAAATTAAATGAACTTTTTTCATCTCTGAGATACAAGCTCTCAAAGAGTCAGACCCAGACAGGGCATCACAATATTTCACATTACTATATTCTATAGAAATGTGAAAGTAAAAATATTTTTGACGCAAATAAAGATATGCATGTTACATATTTATATACTAACAAATATAAATCTTATATATAAAAGCCCTTGTCAGACAGTACCCGTGGCGCTGTCAGGAGAACATGTGGGAGAAAAAGCAACTAATATTCAATGACAGTTGTTAGATTGTCAAATTTTTCAATTAAAACATCTATATTCTCTATATTATATAATATCTATAATATCTCCTCTATATAGCTTAGAATATTAGATTTACGGCGTGTCTCATTTGAAATTTTAGTAGACAAATTTATTAATTTTAAAATATATTATATATTAATATATATTTAATTTTTTGGAAATAATTCATACCGCGAAAATTAATTTTTTTTTTTTTGAATTTAAGAAAAATATAAATTCTTGAAATTTTAGTAGACAAATTAATTTAAATTTATATATATATATATTTAATTTATAATATAAGTTTTATATTAATATAAGGGATATTGAGATTAATTCTCAATTTATTACTGCGCCGGTCATTTGAAATTTTAGTAGATAAATTAATTTTAAAATTATTATATATATTTAATTTAGAGACACTTTTTAGATAAATTTAAATATTGAAATGTATTATTAAAAAAGTCGAAAAATATTAGTAGACAAATATATAAATTCTTTAAATTTTAGTTTCAATCACATCTATAGACGATTGCCCGCCAGGGCCACTAGTCCGGAGGAGCCGGGCGTGCCGTAGGCACGCCGAGTACCGCTCGTATATATATATTTGTTTAAGACTATAATTATTTCGAAGGTAAGATTTTCATCATTAGTCTTTTAATTAGCATTCTCTTTATGAATCAACGCTACCACTTGCAAAGCCCGCTATCGTCGGGCATCTTGCTGCCCAGGGATCTACGTCCCTTGGACTCCGTAGAGTGTGTTTTAAAATAATAATTTAAATTTCCTAATTTTAATAAATTTTATTTGTCATTAACTATTATTTTTTTTTAAATTAGAAAAAAAATCACCTCGGCGTAGACGCGCATTCAGATTATATTATAATAAATATAGATATCTTTATGTTTCAAAGAAAAAATGAAATATTGATTGTATAACAAATATTAAAAAATACAAATCTTTAAAAAAACAATCAAAACACACATTTATTCGAAACCAAACGTTTCTGGAGAATTTCTCCCTTTTTCAATGGTAAATTTTTGTAAAAAGAAAAAGTTGCTTCTTCTAAAATTTAGAAAGCAACACTAATTAAATATTAATATAAAATAAATAATATAATATAATATAAATATTAATACCTATAAAATAAAAATTGTTTTCTAAATTTTAGAGGAAACAAGATTTTTCTATTTTTTTACAAAAATTTTTAAGAAAAAAATAAAAACCGACTTCAAAAAATTAAATGCAACAAATATAAAAATACACTAAAAGGTATAAAATAATAATTATCTTATTTAGTTACAACTAAACGACGAAATATTAACACGAAATTACTTTTTAAAGTCGGTGCCAAACAAACGATACCTATAAGCGAGCGTACCCGCCAAACGTACTAAGTAAGATCCGTCGAGAGCGATTCATAAAAGGTATATGTTTGGCACCAACTTCAAAAAGTAATTTCGTGTTAATATTTCGTCGTTTAGTTGTAACTAAATAAGATAATAATTATTTTATACCTTTCAGTGCATTTTTATATTTGTTGCATTTAACCCTTTGAAGTCGGTTTTTATTTTTTTCTTAAAATCTTTTATTTTTCTCTTTTTAGTGATGTTATTAATAGTGATTATATCGTCAGAACTTGACCAAATTAATATGACACCATCCCTAAGACACCCCCTTCGGATAAAAAAAGAACCATCGAAATCGGTTCATAAACAAAGAGGTTAGGTCTAAACAAACCTAATAAAAAAGGTCTAATACCTATGAAAAAAATCGAAAAAAATGGGACCAATCGGAAGCTAGACTGGACCCAATGCAAAAAAATTTCAAAATCGGTTGACAATTGGCGGAGATAAGGAGGTAACATAGGCACAAAAAAAAAAAAAAAAAAAAAAAAAAATTCAATCGAATAGAGAACCTCCTCCTTTTTTGAAGTCGGTTAAAAAGGAAGAAATTCTCCCGAAACGTTTGGTTTCGAATAAACGTCTTTTTTGATTGTTTTTTAAACATTTGTATTTTTGATATGTTTATGTTTATTTGCATCAAGCAGAGGACAACCTCAATGATATTTCT
The DNA here is from genome assembly GCA_024734495.1 of Forficula auricularia. Classification (NCBI taxonomy): domain Eukaryota; kingdom Metazoa; phylum Arthropoda; class Insecta; order Dermaptera; family Forficulidae; genus Forficula; species Forficula auricularia. Next base: position 26,233 of record JALMQS010000207.1, read on the forward strand.
TTATGAATCAACAACTTTACTACTTTCGACAAAATAACATCTTTTCAATTAAAATTTGTATACCTATACAATATTAATTGAAAAATTTTTGCAAAAAGAAATAATAATCAAATTCTCGTAATTTATTTATTATTTTAATTTCATAATATGATTAAAAAGAGATATATTAAAGTTGGCAAAGGTCAATATTTGCACTTTACATCAGTCTGAGTAGTGAGTAATCGAGTGAGACGGAGATAGGTTCAAAGTGCGTCACACCATACTGCCGGCCATACTCACGCCACATGCTCCCGTGGGGGCCAGTACATTCGCCAGCGGACCAGACTCGAAAGACGCCTGATATATAACCAGCCGTCGCCGCTTACCATCGATTAGTTATCACTTGACACTCTATCCGAGATGGCACCTCCGAGAAACGAGGACACCACTGGTGTACTTGACGAGAACGACCTGTTGGACACATCATCCTCCATTCAAACACTGTTAAAAATCCCGGATAAATCGTTCAAACGTGTTATTGTGTGGCGTAACGTACTCCTTTTTGCGGCACTCCATCTCGCATCTGTTTACGGCCTCTACCTGGCAATCTTCAAAGCACGCTGGCTCACCCTACTCTGGGCTTATATTGCCGTCCGACTAAGCCTTTTCGGGATCACAGCTGGTGTGCATCGATTATGGGCTCATCGTTCTTACAAAGCGAAAGCGCCGTTACGTGTGATCCTGATGATTTTAAACTCCATGTCCGCACAAAACAGCATCCATGAATGGGCACGGGATCACCGAGTTCATCATAAATACACGGAAACCAATGCTGATCCGCATAACGCCAATCGAGGTATGTTCTTCGCACATATTGGCTGGCTTCTGGAGAAAAAACATCCTGATGTTATTGCTAAAGGAAAAGGAATTGATATGAGCGATTTAGAATCCGACGGGGTTGTCATGTTCCAGAAAAAATACTACAAATTCCTTGCGATATTCTGGTGCTTTGTATTCCCCACCTTTGTTCCTGTATATTTCTTCGGAGAAACTTGGTATACTTCGTTTTACATCTGCGGGATGTTACGTTACTGCCTTATGTTACACATTACCTGGCTGGTTAACAGTTTGGCTCATTTAAAAGGCAACAAACCGTATGATAAATACATCAACCCGGCGGAAAATTTCACCGTTTCGATTCTCGCCCAGGGCGAAGGCTGGCATAACTACCATCACGTATTCCCGTGGGATTATAAAACATCCGAACTGGGAAGTTATTTCAATAACTATTCCACCGGGTTTATTGATTTTTTCGCCAAATTTGGCCTCGCTTATGATATGAAACAGGTGAATCCGGAGATTATTAAAAAACGTGTGGAACGTACTGGAGATGGCACGCACAATCACTGGGGATGGGGCGATGAAGATATTTCCAAAGAAGATATCGACAACACCGAAATCACCAATAAAATTGAGTAAAAAAGTGCTGAATTATGTATATTATGTTTGTTGTGAATATTTTATACACCTGTTAGAAAATCGTTAATAAAAGTAACTTCTGAATTAGTAGCTTGTGCGTTTTTCTCCAACAAAATGTGATCTTTCTGTTATAAAAAACTTTTAATAACGTTTCAGATATACCCCCCCCCCTGAAAAATGTCCTTCCTATGATAAAATATAATAGAATTATTATACTTCAAGTTTGAAGTAAATTTATGTAAATAAAAAAAAAAAATAACGAGTAAACTGATTCGTTAAAAATAATAATAATACTTTGTCAATAATTTGTAAATTTATTTATTTAAAAACTATTTAATTTGTATTATAATAAATGTTTATTTATTACTTTATTTAAAAGTGTTATTACTTAACCTAAAAAGAGTTCAACAAATCCATTTACATCTATCTATTTTATTATTATTATTATTAATATTTATTTTTTTCATAATTTATAAGGAATACATTCAAGATTGTATCTATTGATTCATCCATTGATTATATAGAATAGGTATGTTGAAATAATTTATTACCTAATTGTTTAACGTATTTAATATTTTCTTCTTAAAACAAGCAACTAATAAGTACCTATACTTTTTTCTAAATTTCCACTGATAAAGGAAGAATTTCTCAAGAAACCTTTTCATTTCTAATAATATTTTGAATTAAGTTTTATATGTATAAATAAATACATGTCTTTTATAAAAATAAAACAACTGAAAACGTTTATTTAAAATCGAAACGTTTCTGGAGAAATTCTTCCTATATCAATGGAATTTTTAAGAAATTTGAATAGATATATAGGGTGACCATTTTTTACGCGGGCCAATCCGGGACATCGAACACCCCTCCTATTAATAATTTTTTTTCAAAATATATTAAAAATAAAAATTAAATTAAATTAAACATGAAAATATAGTAAAAAAAATTATTGTACGGGTGTGAAACCCGGACAATTGGGAAAGCGGAGAGAAAGAGATTGGAGGCTTTCGAAATGTGGTGCTACAGAAGAATGATGAATATCAAATGGATGGATAAAATTACAAATGAAGAAGTTCTTGGAAGAATCGGAGAAAGAAGAACCTTGTGGAAGAGTCTGAAGAAGAGAAGAGGTCAGATGATGGGGCACACACTGAGACATGGGGGACTGCTTAGGGATATCTTGGAGGGGAGGTGGGAAAGAAAAGGGAAGGGGAAGAACCAGATTAGAATATTTCAACCAAATAATTGGGGATATGGGATACCAGACATTTAGAGAGGTCAAACAGCTGGCGGGGGACAGAGTCGAGTGGAGACGGATTGTTGCATCAAACCAGTCTTAGGACTGTATACTCAATGATGATGATGATAAATAATGCGTTCATACAGTCATGGACGCAAAGACTCGCAAATAAAATATCAGCGAATATTATAATATTCACATGATATGATGAATTATCTAATTCGGTACATTTTCCGGAACATATATTAATACTGGAAATGGGACTTTAATCCGGGACAGTCCTGGAAAATCCCTTTTTGGGTCAAAATATCAAAACGATATATATCTAAAAACGTAAGTAGAAGACATCTGATGTAAATATGAAATTTCATAATAATCCCTTCAGCCGTTTTTACGTGAATCGTGAGCAACTTTTCGGAAACCACTGGAACAGACAGACAGACAGGAATTTTGTTGAGGGTGTTTTCGTTCATAACTTTGCTTGAAACGTGTGCAACCAAAATTTGGCGTGATTTGGAGCAATGTACAGACAAAACGTTAATTTTATATATATAGATAGGTATAGCAAGGTTTTTATAAGAAATTAAATGGTAAAATTTTTGTTTTGTAATGAAGATTGAAACTATAAAAAAGTACCTAGTAATTAGATTCATAATCAGTAGAGATTGTGGTGTTGGTGCAAGGTGAAACATCTTTAATAAAGATAAGAGTAAATAGATATTTTATTTAATATGGATTTACTATGAGTTAAGCGATACTGGGTCAATAAGTGACCCAGTATCCTTAACTCATAGTAAATCCATATTAAATAAAATATCTATTTACTCTTATCTTTATTAAATTCATATTTGACTAAAATTATATATTTAAATAAATTAAGAACAATACCTGACACCTAAGTTAGTAAGTTAAAACTTTAAATTGATTTCGAAGATCTATAAGTATTTATTTATAATTAAATATACCAAGTGTAAATTTATATTTGACTAAAATTCCATTTAAATAAATTAAAAATAAAACCTGACCCCCAGTATTCTAATATATATTTGAAAGTTGAAACTTTAATCAATTTCGAATATCTTGAAGTAGTATTTATTTTTAATGAAATACACAAATATTAGACATAGGAGAATTTATTTAATAGAATTCTAGACAAAATTTAATTTAGGTACTTTTTACTTTACCATACAGGGTATGGTCAAGTATTGTAATCATGCATGAAAAAGTGGTTTTTTTCCTTCTTTTTTTCGAAATATCTCAAAACGGAAGAAACTATTTTGATTATTAAAAAAATTGAGCGAAATCATGGCATTTCGGTCTAGAGTCTAGAAAAAGCTTTAATAAGCGAACATTGAAAAAATTATATTTTTTGAGATAATAATTGTTTTGTCAAAATGTTCTGTGAGTCTGTCTGGTAATTAGTCTGTGCGTTACCAAATTTTTGTGGCGAGCTAGCTTAAAAACTAGTGTGAATATTGAAATCAAATTTCCCACGTGGTTTTGGTGCATTGAGATTAAGAGCTGATTAGATTTTGGTGCATATCGACCTAAAATTAAGGGGGGTGGAGGGGGGTTAAAAATTAAAAATCTAGGCCATTTGAGCAAATTCAACCAAATTTTGTATACACAATCAGTGGACCCCAGAAGTCTAAAAATGCAAAAATTGGGGGGGGGGGTGTAGGGTCAAAAATGAAAATCTAAGCCCTTCTACCAAACTCAACCAAATTTTGTATACATAATCAGTGGACCTCCAGAAGTCTAAAAATGCAAAAATTAACCGGCAAAATGGGGGGGGTAGGGGGCGTAGGGTCAAAAAATGAAAATCTAGGCTCTTGTACCAAATTCAACCAAATTTTGTATACATATATAATCAACCGACAGAAGTCTAAAAATGCAAAAACTAACCCCCCTTTCCTACATGATTATAAATAATTTTATTAAATATAAGGGAGGGCCCAGGTTGTATGGTAAAGTCAAGTGAATGGCCACATCAGAACATCTCAGCTTATTTAATGAAGTTTGAAGTTATAAATGAAGTACCAAAAGTCAGTAAATTCATATTTGACTAAAATTCTATTTAAATAAATATTCATGACTAATATTTGTATTTCATTCAAGATTTCAGTCGAATATAATTAATCAGCTGTTTATTAATCAATCTCGGTATTATATGTCAGAAATCTAAAAGCGGACAAAGTACATGTTTGCCATTTTATGTGAAAAATTATTATTTACATAATAATATTCAAATTTAATTTATATGCGCATTAATTTCTTTCTTCCTTATATTCTCACCTTGTCAAATATTTATATTTCAGATACTTATACTGTCTTATAATTGCATAACATATTCTATATAGATAATTATTTATTAAAAAAAAAAGATAACTAAAGGACAATCTACTCTAATTAAACGAGAAAAAATTGTTTATATATATATATGTATATATATATTTATTTATTTATTTGTATATATATTTGTATCTTTAGTTCTATTTGATAGCTTACAATGGCATGATGCTCTGGAAGATTCTTGAAAGTATGGGCGTTCCCATACATCTAATAACATTAATAAAGAGTCTATATGAAAACAACTCCGGGTGGTTAGGGTTGAGAACAGTCTGTCGAATGAGTTTGCTGTGGGCAAGGGGTGCGTCAGGTGTATTTTGTCGCCGATTCTGTTCAACATATATGGAATATGTCATGCGAAGGGTCCTGGAGGGCTGGCATGGTGGCGTTCCTGTGGGAGGGATAAAAATAACTGATAAGATATGCGGATGATACGGCCCTACTCGCCAACTCGGAAGAAGAACTAGTTCAGCTACTTCGGCAAACTTGGAAGAGTAAGCGAAGAGTTTGGACTGAAGATCAACCAAAGTAAAACCAAAATCATGATTGTCGACCGTGCTAATGACAATATGCTCAGCATCAGGAAAATCGGGGATTACAATGTGGTTGACCATTTCATATATCTCGGGTCCATGATAACCAACAAAGGCGGCTGTGATGCTGAGATAAACAGGCGCATACAGATGGGGAGATCAGTAATGACGAAGCTAAAAAAATATGGCAAGATAACAGCTTAACCACTAATACAAAAAAATTTAGTCGAATCGCTGGTTTTCCCTGTCATGCTATACGCATCAGAAACATGGACAGTGAAGCAGGTCAACCGCAGAAAAATAGATGCCTTCGAGCTATGGTGTTGGAGGAGGATGCTACGAGTCCCTGGACAGCGCGACGAACAAATATCTCGATTCTTGGTGAAGTCAGGGCTGATCAGCGGCTGTCGAGTATCGTGCTCACAAGGGTCATGAGGACATTTTGGACATCTTACCTCAAGTGCCAATGATGCCGGATTTGAAACGAATCGTGATCCAAGTGGTGCGGATGTCGCGAGGGTTCATCGAGGCAGGCGGGTCACCGGGGCCAGGATGGACCGATCGAGACCTGGCCAGGTAGTGGTGGTGTTGGCGCCGGTCTCCGGAAAGGCTACTGCGGAGGCTCGCGGATCGCCCTAGATGGAGAGTGCGGTGCCCCACAAAAATAAAAAAATTGTGGGAGCATGGAGCCACTTCAGTCCACGCAACTTGCGATAAGTAGCAGGCGACGGCGAAAGAGCAGCATATTTGCAGGTCTTAGTTCTATTTTGAAAAGGCTCTACCGATTTTGACTGAAACAAATTCTATTAACCAAGTTTTGAGGATGAGAAAGCGATCTGGCTAGGTCTGGACCTCGTCAAATTTAATCTTAATTGCTCTTTTCTTAATTAAAGTAATTATTGATAGATGAAAATCCCAATAAAAAAAGTTTGTTTACATTTTTTTCAATTATGTTTTATTTTTAATTGGTTTTTTAATTTTAAAACCCACTAATAGGTTATAGCAAATATTAATATATTATATTAAAATTAGAATTTTTTGTTTGTTTTTTAATTAACAGGTATCTAAATCATAACATTAACAGGTGTGTTTACAAATAAAGTGGTTCAAGTGGCTTTTTTCTATATAACTTGGAAACAATTCTTATTTAATTTTATGTTTTTATTTCAGATCCTATACGATTATTTTTTTATTATTATTTTCCTATTTATTTTTTTATAATGTTCATCAATATGAACGAATGTGGGCAAATTGGTATACGAGTAAACAAATATACACGTATTACGTAGACCACTAGAAAGCTAGAAATGCAAAAACTGGGTACGGGGTTTGGTGGATGTGGGAGGTGCAGGAGGGTGTAGTGCAGTTGTGGGGGATCCGGGGTGGGAGGCGCGGTTGGGGTGGGGTGGAGTGGGGGGTGTAGTGGTCGGGGTCAGTTACCGCGCATCGCTCGGTGGTTCCAGGCACTATATATTATAAGATAAATAAATACTTATAAAAAAAGATCTCAAAACGTTTACTAAATTTTCGATTGTTTCGTGGAAGAAATTTCCCATTTGACAAGAGGAAATTGAAAAAAAAGGTGTTTTATGGAAAAATTATGTTCTTGCTTATAAGACTTTTATTAATCTACCCTTTTCATTAGTAGATAGCTTATATCCTAAAAATAAAGAATTAACTACTTAATTTCAAAAGGAAAACTATTAATTTTAACTTAATTATATAACGTATTTTTTGGACCAGAATAGGAACCTTTTTAACCGACTTCAAAAAAGGAGGAGGTTCTCTATTCGACTGAATTTTTTTTTTTTTTTTTTTGTGCCTATGTTACCTCATATCTCCGCCAATTGTCAACCGATTTTGAAAAAATTTTTTGCATTGGGTCCAGTCTAGCTTCGATTGGTCCCATTTTTTTTCGATTTTTTTCATAGGTATTAGACCTTTTTTATTAGGTTTGTTTTAGACCTAACCTCTTTGTTTATGAACCGATTTCGATGGTTCTTTTTTTATCCGAAAGGGGGTGTCTTAGGGATGGTGTCATATTAATTTGGTCAAGTTCTGATGATATAATCACTATTAATAACATCACTAAAAGAGAAAAATAAAAATTTTTAAGAAAAAAATAAAAACCGACTTCAAAAAATTAAATGCAACAAATAAAATACACTAAAAGGTATAAAATAATTATTATCTTATTTAGTTACAACTAAACGACGAAATATTAACATGAAATTACTTTTTGAAGTCGGTGCCAAACAAACTATACCTATAAGTGAGCATACCCGCCAAACGTACTAAGTAAGATCCGTCGATGTGCGATTCATAAAAGGTATATGTTTGGCACCGACTTCAAAAAGTAATTTCAGTGTTAATATTTCGTCGTTTAGTTGTAACTAAATAAGATAATAATTATTTTATACCTTTTAGTGTATTTTATTTGTTGCATTTAATTTTTTGAAGTCGGTTTTTATTTTTTTCTTAAAAATTTTACATAGATAAGTCGAGTCAAAATTGGAATGCCTTATAATTTCGTAGGTAACATTAAAATATGAATGTTAGTATAAATAATCGTAACAACTATAAAATAAAATTTTAAAATTAATTTTATTAAAAAAATAAACTGACTTCAAAAATTAAATGCAACAAATCAAATATTAAGAACTCAAAAATCAAATAAAATGCACTAAAAGTTATAAAATAATCATCTTATTTAGTTACAACTAAACGACGAAATATTAACATGAAATCACTTTTTGCAGTCGGGGGCAAGTACCTTATACATTTTATGAATCGCACTCGACGGATCTTACTTAGTACGTTTGGCGGATAAGCTCGCTTATATAGTTTGTTTGGCACCGACTTCAAAAAGTAATTTCATGTTAATATTTCGTCGTTTAGTTGTAACTAAATTAGATAATTATTTTTACACCTTTTAGTGCATTTTATTTGATTTTTGAGATCTTATTATTTTATTTGTCGCATTTAATTTTTTTGAAGTCAGTTTTATTTTTTTTTATAAATTGTTTTTATTTTTCTTTTTCAGTGATGTTATTAATAGTGAATTAATATAATAGCTTGCATGCATCTCGTAAAGAAAGCGTCGGGCGAATGAATCATAAAATGATAAAATAAAATTCAATTCATAAATATAGAAATTCTCTCGAAACGTTTGCAGGTTTTAAATGAACGTTTTAAGATTGTTTTTTTTTTTTATAAAAGATTTTTATTTCTTATAATTTCGATTATTTGCTCATAAAAATTGGATATTTACGTTATTTCATCATTGATCATATCATCAGAACTTGACCAAATTATTATGGGACCACCCTTAAGGTAACAACTTTTTCCAATAAAATAAAGAATCATCGAAATCGGTCTACGTGGCGAAAGTTCTCGCTGAACATACATAAAATAAGTAAATAAATAAATAGTTAGGTATCTTGACTATCTTGTAGCTCTACTGATCCAAACTCAGAAAGAATCATTAAAATCGGTTCATAAACAAAGAAGTTATGCCTAAACAAACATAACAAAAAAAGACAATACCAATGAAAAAAAAACAGGACCAACCGGAAACTATACTGAACCCAATGCAAAAAAATCATCAAAATCGGTTCACAATTGGCGAAGATATCAGGTAACATAGAGACAAAAATATTGAGAACCTCCTCCTTTTTTGAAGTCGGTTAAAAATAACTTTATATAGAAATACTGATGCAACTACCTAAGGCTAAAATCCACATTTTCATTTATATATCCATATGATTTTCTATTCTAAAGTTCTAAAACTTATTAGTTCTTTGTACAGAAAATATAATCATTTTGGCACCAGAACGAAATTTCTACGACCCCTCCGTTCCCGACTTATGAGTAACTTAATCTCGACACACAAACGACCTTGCCAAGCTTACAAATTAATATATATTAATATATTTTGTTATCATTATAATACAAATTAACAAAAAACATGATAAATTATTATTATTATTTTTTTTTTTTTTTGAATGAATAAACCTCATAGGGAAGATAAGTAATTAATTTTATTTATTTTTATTTTTTTATTTTTTTTTTTACAAATAATACCTCCCCCTCCTCGAAAAATTCTCTTTTTGAGCATATTATAAATAAATAGTTATTTTTGAAAATATGTACATGTAATTATCGAAGAACTTTAAATACCTAATTTAAAATCATCAACAATTAAATAAATAATTATTTATTTTAATAATTATACAGGGTGAGTGCATAAAGATCTAACACATTTTGAAAAGCTATAAGAAAATGAAAAAATTTAACTAGAAAAAAACTGAATATATTTTTGAAAAGAACATAAAATATATATATATATATATTTTTTAATTTGTTTAAAACACTATCAGACAAAAAAAGGGGGAGGGTCAAAAATGAAAATTCTAGCCCTTTGGACCATCCCCGAGGTAATGCTTTTTGGCGGTTTCCGGGGGGGGGGGGAGAAGGTTGAAAGTGTGGGGTTTTATTAGGTAGTCCCTCTCGCCAAGTACGTGCGTAAAAGCATTTCCCCACGATAAAAAAAAAAAAAAAGCCCTTTGGACCAAACTCAACTAAATTTTGTATACATATTCTGTGGACCCCCAGAAGGCTAGAAATGCAAAAAATAACCAAATTTGGTATACATAGTTTGGTCGAAAGGGGTAGAATTTTCATTTTTGACCCCGCCCCCCCCTATTTTAGTTGGTTATTTTTTGCATTTCAAGCCTTCTGGGGGTCCAGAAAATATGTATACAAAATTTGGTTAGTTTTTCCATTTCTAGCCTTTTGGGGGTCCACACAATATGTTTACAAAATTTAGTTGAGTTTGGTCGAAAGGGCTAGAATTTTAATTTTTAACCCCCCCCCTCTCGCCTTTTTTGTCTGATATAATGTTTAAAAGGTATTAAAAAAAATATGTTCTTTTCAAAAATATATTCAGTTTTTTTCTAGTTAATTTTTGACATTTTTTATACCTCTTCAAAATGTGGTAGATCTTTATGACCCACCCTGTGTAATTATTAAAAATTAATAAACAGGTTTTATTGTTAAAAATTATATAAACGAATTTATTAAAAGTGAAATAATTATTATAAAATTCTATTAAGAAATAGTTATATTACGTAACTGTGTATCTATTGTATGATTTTATAGCAACATTTCTCAACCTGCGGGTTACGACCTCGATTAATGACGTAGGTCGCGAAAATAAATCATATATATATATTTTCTAAAAATAAGTAATACACTTTTATTAATAAAAAAAAATAATAATCATTCCTGCCTCACATGTCTTTCTCATTAGTAGAAAATTGAAATCTATAGAAAATAATATTTAATCGGATTTTTTTATCGTATTTTTACACGCTAATACATGTGTGTTGGCACATGCATCTATCTGTAAATTCACTATTAGCAAAAGATTAAATATTTGCTATTTTAAGCGAATTGTCTATTTTTAAAGTTCTGTATATTAGTTAAACGGAACCCTATTAATGTCGCTACAATGTCTGCCTAACGTCATGGAAGAACGCTCCGTTCTAGATTGTAAATTAATTAAGATCAAATATACAAATTAAATCTATTTATTTATTTTTTTCACAAACCATATTAAAATTTTAATTTAACATAAAGCGTGAGATATCAATACTAAAATCTCCTCTAATAGTCCAGTCAAATTGTGCTCAAATGAGCCCTTATAGGGAAAGTTTTAGGGTATTTCTGATTGTTTGCATATATATGTTTTTGGGGGCGCTAAATCCATATCTGAAGTCTCCCAACAAAATTTCGTGACGCAACATTGTAGAAAATGCAAAAAAAGCGAAAATTTCCATTTTTTGGCGGTTTTTTGCTTATAACTCGAAAACTATCAACTTTTCGTAAATAATTTAAATTTTCAAAATGAAAGTAAATTAAATTTCCTACATATTTCATTGTTTAGTTTTTTTTTCTGATCGACCGTTTGAACTCAAGCTTAAAATCCAAGTTTTCGACCTCGGCAGCCCCACCGGATCACCCAAAAACTCGCACTTTTTTCGATATTTTCTCATTTTGACCATGAAGAAGCACGTTTTCAACAAAGTCCACTCTATACATTTTTAAACTAGATTAAATTTGCAACAATTTAAATAAAGTTTCATTCTAATTGGATAATCGTAACATGAGGTTAAAGTTTTGACAAAAATGCAATTTTTTTGAAAATAAGCTGACGTGTTCTGATGTGGCCATCCACTTTTCTTTACCATACAACCAGCCCTCTCACTTACATTTATATTTAATAAAATTATTTATAATCATTTAGGGGAGGGAGTTATTTTGGAATTTTTAGACTCCTATGGGCACACTGATTATGTATAAAAAATTTGGTTGAGTTTGGTAAATGGCCAAGATTTTCATATTTTGAACCTCCACCCCCCATTTTGGGAGGTTAGTTTTTGCATTTTTAGACTTCTGGGGTGCCCACTGATTATGTATACAAAATTTGGTTGAGTTTGCTCAAACGACCTAGATTTTTAATTTTTAACCTCCCCTCCACCCCCCTTAATTTTGGGTCGATATGCACTAAAATCTAATCAGCTCTTAATCTCAATGGACCAAAACTACGTGTGAAATTTGGTTTCGATATTCACACTAGTTTTTGAGCTAGCTCGTCCACAAAAATTTGGTAACGCTCAGACTAACTAACTAACCAACAACCAGACAACCAGACATTTTGACAAAACAATTATTATCTCGAAAAATATAATTTTTTCGATGTTTACTTATTAGAGGTTTTTCGTAGAGCGAAATGCCAGCTGGTTTTGCTCAATTTTTTTAATCGAAATAGTTTCAGCCGTTTTTGAGATATTTCTGAAAAAAAGAAGGAAAAAACCACTTTTTTCATGCACGATTACAATACTTCACCATACCCTGTATGGTAAACTAAAAATGACAGTTTTTCGTTCATAAAATGAAAACCACTCATCCTAGAAACTTGATTCCTATCTCATTCTCTAGCAAATTTTGTTGACTTGAACGTTTACTTGGACCACTTTTTTTATAAAACTTTTTAGATTTATAGATATCCACCATTTCCCATGACGCTTTTGGAGGATTCGGATCATATCCTCTCCAGAAAATGTAGAATATCTATATCCGAGGGGTGAACCGCGATTGGAATTAGGTGTAAATCGTCTTTGGAATTACTTTGGAATTCATTAGATAATCTATTGCCATCTATTGTCTTCTACTTGGAAATGAAAGTGGAAGTGAAACAAGGTTTACACGATTTTAGGTCGCGGTTCACCCCTCGTCTATATCTAAGACTTTTTTTAATTCTAGGTAAGAAAATATTATATCGGACTTTTACATAGTATATAAAATGGAAGGTCGTAGAAAGTTCGGCCATGTGCTAAAATGTTTGTATTTCCCATGGGGAGAACCGATTAGATTATATATTAGATATTCAGGTTTAAAAATGAAAAAACACTTCATTAAATCGATGATTTGAATGAGATTTTAAGACGCCGTAATAATATAGGCATATAGATACTATATTTATTAACCGACTTCAAAAAAGGAGGAGGTTCTCTATTCGATTGAATTTTTTTTTTTTTTTTTTTTTTTTTTTGTGCCTATGTTACCTCATATCTCCGCCAATTGTCAACCGATTTTGAAAAATTTTTTTGCATTGGGTCCAGTCTAGCTTCCGATTGGTCCCATTTTTTTTTCGATTTTTTTTCATAGGTATTAGACCTTTTTTATTAGGTTTGTTTAGGCTTGTTTAGACCTAACCTCTTTGTTTATGAACCGATTTCGATGGTTCTTTTTTTATCCGAAAGGGGGTGTCTTAGGGATGGTGTCATATTAATTTGGTCAAGTTCTGATGATATAATCACTATTAATAACATCACTAAAAAGAGAAAAATAAAAATTTTTAAGAAAAAATAAAAACCGACTTCAAAAATTAAGTGCAACAAATATAAAAATACACTAAAAGGTATAAAATATTATTATCTTATTTAGTTACAACTAAACGACGAAATATTAACAAGAAATTACTTTTTGAAGTTGGTGCCAAACATATACCTTTTATGAATCGCACTCGACGGATCTTACTTAGTACGTTTGGCGGGTACGCTCGCTTATAGGTATAGTTTGTTTGGCACCGACTTTAAAAAGTAATTTCGTGATAATATTTCGTCGTTTAGTTGTAACTAAATAAGATAATAATTATTTTATACCTTTTAGTGTATTTTTATATTTGTTGCACTTAATTTTTTGAAGTCGGTTTTTATTTTTTTCTTAAAATTTTTTTTTATAGTTATGTTTATTATTAAGTACTTATATAAGGGAGTCACAAACGTACATAAGACACCTCCCTTTTTTAACCGACTTCAAAAAAGTAGGAGGTTCTCAATTCGACTGATTTTTTTATTTATTAAACATGCGGGTAGAGATTTTTGTACTTAAATCAAATCGAGAAAACTCTTACTTAAGAGTTAATGCATTGTAAGAATGCCATACAAAAGTCCAGGCCTATTTCTTAATTTGTATCATTCTAGAAACGGCTACTTTTGACTCTAGGTAAGAAATAAATCAGACTTTTAAATATTTATCATTTAAAATTATTAATCATTAATTCACAGATATTGCAATAAGCGTACCGAGTCTTGAAAAAATTTCACTTTTTCTTTCAATTTTCCTAATAATCAAAATTATTCCGTGCATTGGAAAAGGTTAAGAGCACACATCACTGTTTATATTCTATTGTAATGCAGATTATGATGTTATATAAAACAAAAGGTCGTAGAAAGTTCGTCCATGTGCTAAAATGTTTGTATTTCCAAAAGTGAGAACTGATTAGTCAAGGTATTAAATGTTCTGGTTTAAAAATGCAAAAAACCCCATTTATGAATGATTTGAATGAGATTTTAAGACGATGTAATAAAATAGGCCGAGGGGTGATCCGCAATTGGAACTAGATGTACACCTCCTTTGGAAGTATTTTGGAAGTACTTGGAAATATTTGGGAGTACTTGAAAATATTTGAAAGTACTTGGAAATATTTGGAAGTAGTTGAAAGTACAAGTGGAAGTAGGTGTACAGCATATTAGGTCGCGGTTCACCTCGATATAGGCATATAAAAAATATCATATAGTTAAGTTTATTACTAATTACTTAAAAGAGCGTCACAAACGTACATAACCAGCCATCTTTTTTTTTTTTTTTTTTTTTTTAATAAATATGCATATAGCGATTTTTTTTTATTAAAATCTAATCGAGGAAATTCTTTACTGTAGAGCTAAGTCATTGCAAGAATGTCATATAAAAGTCCAGATCTATTTCTGAATTTTTTCCATTTTTTTTCAAAAGGCATTTTCACTCTAAGTAAGAAATAAATAAGACTTTTCGATATTTATGGGATTGAATGAGAGATTGGATTGGAATTGGAATAATTATCGGAAAAGAGGTTTTATTATTTAACTTAGCTTTTTCCTCTTATTAAAAACAAGGACTAAAAAGATGATCAAGGACAGTCGATGGTGGAGAAGTAATCTCCGGAGTCGAAGATCAAATACAATGTATACATTAATTCATGTAAAATAATTGGTTTAATAAATTTTTCGATATTTATCATTTAAAATTTTTAATAATTAATTCACAGAGTCTTCAAAAAGTTTCCCTTTTTCCTTCAATTTTCCTAATAATCAAAATTATTCCGTGCGTTGGAAAAGGTTAATAGCACATCAGTGTTTATATTCTATTGTAATGCAGATTATGACGTTTCGATTATTATCTTTTGCAACGGATCGTAAAAAAAAAAATTCCCTACATCTGTCTAATTTCTCTTCCGCCTTTTCCCCTTACTTTCTCCACCCTCCTCCGGAAATACTGATTGACCAAAACTTATTTTCTATTTAGAATAAAAAAACAAAAAAAAACAGTCAATTTATAAATGAGGTTAGAAATAAATCCGAAATCTGCGTCTAATTGAACATAATCGGACAATTTCTACCAATTTAGTTTTATTTTCATTTGGATTTTTGCTTATTTATTTGTTATGTTCCATGTGGAAAAAAACCACATCCGGAAATAAAGAAAGCCGGGATATATGAAGCGCATATAGCATAAAAGATCACGCTAGTAATTCGTTATTCCTATTTGACATTTAGAAATGCTTTTAGGTAGAAATTATATCAATAGTTAACATCCTATTGGGGTTATTCTGACACTAAAATGTTTATATTTTTAACCGACTTCAAAAAAAGAGGAGGTTCTCTGATTCGACTGAATTTTTTTTTTTTTTTTTTTTGTGCCTATGTTACCTCATATCTCCGCCAATTGTAAACCGATTTTGAAAAAAAAAATTTGCATTGGGTCCAGTCTACGTTCCGATTGGTCCCATTTTTTTTCGTAGGTATTAGACCTTCTTTTGTTAGGTTTGTTCAGGACTAACTTCTTTGTTTATGAACCGATTTCGATGATTCTTTTTTTCATGGAAAGAGGGTATCTTAGGGATGGTGTCATATTAATTTGGTCAAGTTCTGATGATAGGATCACTATTAATAACATCACTAAAAAGAGAAAAATAAAAAATTTTAAGAAAAAATAAAACCGACTTCAAAAAATTAAATGCAACAAATAATACTTACTTTTTGAAGTCGGAGTCAAACATATACATTTTATGAATCGCACTTGACGGATCTTACTTAGTACGTTTGCCGGGTACGCTCGCTTATAGGTATAGTTTGTTTGGCACCGACTTCAAAAAGTAATTTCATGCTAATATTTCGTCGTTTAGTTGTAACTAAATAAGATAATAATTATTTTATACCTTTTAGTGTATTTTATTTGTTGCATTTAAATTTTTTGAAGTCGTTTTATTTTTTTCTTAAAAATTTTTATGTATGTTGAAATCTGAGAAGATTTTGGCTATTAACATTAGAAGATCCTGTTTATTCCATGAAAATAACTTGAAAAAATGGCATAAATTAGAAAATTATTCCTGGTAAAAATTTTATTTCTGGAATACCTTTATTGGTACTCCGATATTACTATCCTAAGTTTTCCCACAAATCTGTGTTGTGGAAATTTTTCTACGCGCCTCAAAATGAAAAAATTCCGGAGTTTTTTCAATTTTCTTAAATAACTCTAAAACGGCTTATCAATTCAAAAGGATCTTTTTTAGATAAATTAAAGCGCTTTAAATTACGCGTAAAATGATAACAATTTGATTTATTTAGATTAAGTAGAACCGGTACTAGCGTCTGTCAAATAACAGCCCCCGGGGTCACTTTTGAATATCCCTAAAACTCGGACTTTTTTCCATTTTTCCCCATTTTGTCCATGAAGGAGCACGTTTTTGACAAAGACCACTCTATACATTTTTAATATAGATTAAATTTACTGCAATTTAAACAAAGTTTCATCTTAATTGGATAATAGTAACCCGTGCAATAATTTTGCAGTTTTTTGAAAAAATCGCAGTTTTTCCTTCATAAAATGAAAACTACTCATCCTAGAAATTTGATTTCTATCTCATTCGGTAGGAAGTTTTATTTATTTGAACGTCTACTTGGACCACTTTTTGATAAAACTGTTAGATTTATAGATATCTTACATTTTCCGGACAGGATATGATCCAAATCCTCAAAAGCGTCATGGAAAATTCTGGATATCTATAAATCTAAGAGTTTTATCAAAAAGTGGTACAAGTAAACGTTCAAGTAAACAAAATTTATTAGAGGATGAAAGAAAAATTAAGTTTCTAGGATTGGTGGTTTTCATTCTATAAAGGAAAACCTGCGATTTTTTGAAAAAAAAAAACTGCAGACTTCAACCTCATTGCGGCACGGGTTACCATAATCCAATTAAGATGAAACTTTATTTACATTGTAGCAAATATAATCTAGTTTAAAAATGTATAGAGTCGTCTTTGTCGAAAGCGTGCTTCTTCATTGTCAAAATGGAGAAAAATCGAAAAAGTACGAGTTTTAGGATATTCAAAGGTGATCCCCGGGGCTGTTTTTGACAAGCGCTGGTACCGGTTCTGCTTAACCTAAATAGATGAAATTGTTAGTATTTGACGCGTAATTTAAAGAGCTTTAATTTATCTATAAGATATTTTTTGATTTAATAAGCCGTTTTAGAGTTATTCAAGAATAACTGAAAAAACTCGGAAATTTTTCGAGTTTTAGGGAAATTTAAAAGTGACCCCGGGGGCTGATTTTTTGACAGGCTCTAGTACCGGTTCTACTTAACCTATATATATGAAGGTGTTATCATTTTATGCGTAATTTAAAGAGCTTTAATTTATCTAATGGGTATCGCTTAGAGTTATTCAAGAAAAACTGAGAAAACTCCGAAATTTTCTCCAATTTTGAGCCGCCTAGAAAAATTTCCACAACAGCAGATTTGAGGAAAAACTTAGGGTAATAATATTGGAGTACCAATAAAGGTATTCCAGCAATAAAATATTTACCTGGAATTATTTCCTGTTAAAATCGTAATTTGTCTGGACTATGTTAGTTTAAAAATACAGAAAATATTTAACATTTTTTGAATGATTTTATTGAAATATTAAAGCGTTGTAATGATAAAGTCAAATAAACAAACAAGTATTTTTTTTTCGAATTCAATTTTGTTTTTAATTGAATTATTTTATTCACTTTTAAACTTACTAATTTTTATTAGTTTCACTATGAATGTATATTAAATTTAAATTTCCAAATTCTTTAAATATTATTATAGACCGAGAGCTACTGACCATTTTTGAAGCTGATTTCAGAACCCAAATAACATTTCCCATACTGTAGTGTGATCAGCACACACCTCGAAAGTCAAATTTTTACTCGCCAAATCGAGTTTTTAGGGGTAATCGGACCCTGAAGATGCCAAAAAATACCATAAAATCACCTCATTGATTACATATAACTCCTAAAACTGTTTAATCTATGGAAAATTCCATTAGAAACAAAATTGTAGAATATGTAATTTTTGACATTTTTGTTCAAAATTTTTTTGAAAATAATCGCCCAAAATGAGGGGAGGGATAAAAAAGAAAATTCTAGCCCTTTCGACCAAACCTAACCAAATCTTGTATACTTATTCTGTGAATCCCCGGAAGGCTAGAAATGCAAAAACTATCCACCCAATGGGGGGAGAGTCAAAAATGAAAAATACATGGCCATTTGGACCAAAATTCAACCCCCAGAATTTTTGTATGCTTGTATTCTGTGGACCCGCAGAAGGCTAGAAATGCAAAAGCCAATCACCCAAGATGGGGAAGAGGGTCAGAATGAGAATTCTAGCCCTTTCTGACCAAACCTGACCAAATTTCGTATACTTGTTCTAGAATCCCCGGAAGGCTAGAAATGCAAAAACTATCCACCCAATGGGGGGAGGTCAAAAATGAAAATACTAGCCATTTGGACCAAATTCAACGAAATTTTTGTATGCTTATTCTGTGGACCCCCCAGAAGAAATGCAAAAACTATCCACCCAATGGGGGAGGGGTCAAAAATGAAAAACACTAGCCATTTGGACCAAATTCTACCAAATTTCTGCTACTGCTATCTGTGGTCCCCCAGAAGGCTTAGAAATGCAAAAGCTGATCCACCCAAGATGGAGGGAAGAGGGTCAAAAATGAAAAGACCCAGCCCCACTCGACCAAACCTAACCAAATTTCGTATACTTATTCACTGTGAATGCCCGGAAGGCTAGAAATGCAAAGCCCTCCACCCAATGGGGGGAGTGTCAAAAGCGCAAATCACTAGCCATTTGGACCAAATTCAACCAAATTTCGTATACATATTCTGTGAACCCCCAAAAGGCTAGAAATGCAAAAACTAAGTTAAGTTTGGTACAAGGTCCTAGATTTTCATTTTTTGACCCTCCTCCCACCATTTTGAGTGTTTTTTTTTCAATTTCAGCCTTTTGGGGATCCACAAAATATGTATACGAAATTTGGTTGAGTTTGGTAGAAAGGGCTAGAATTTTGATTTTTGACTCTTCCTCACATTTTGGGTGGTTATTTTCAAAAAAAATTTAAAGAAAAATGTCAAAAATTACATTTTGTACAATTTTGCATCTAATGGAATTTGCGGTAGAATAAACAGTTTAGGAGTTATAATCAATGAGGTGATTTTACGGTATTTTTGACATCTTCAGGGTCGATTACCCCTAAAAGGACTGGATTTGGCGAGTAAGAATTTGACTTACTGGGTGTGTGCTGATCACACTACAGTATGGGATATGTTATTTGGCATTCTAAAATTATTTTTAATTGCGCCATTGTTTCCAAAAATGTTGTCCACCTCTGCTATAGTGGATATCTAATAAATAAACGACGCTTGTTTTTGAAATTGATGGGTGATTGGAGCTTAAAATAAAATGTTCTCTTTTCTAGGACACCAAATAATATCGAAAGATAGACAGAGATAGAGAATGAACAAACAGGTAGATTTTATTTTTTGTTTTGTTTGATATCATTGGCATGGGTGGTTGTTTGCCGGGTAATTGCAATGCAGGGCGCGTGGGAATCCGGCCCTGCTGCCTGATGGGGACCGGAACCCCCCCCCCAATCAAAAGGTCCCTCCGATCATCGGGACGCATTTAATCATGGGACAAGACCCCTCCCTGCTTCCAATTATTCGATATTAACTATCAGTTAGAGATATTTATTATTTACTTTAGAGCTACACAAAAGTACCGACATATGGATAGAACAGTGGTTCTTAACCTATGGATCACGGCCCAATTTTGGGTCACAAAGCATATTCTTTGGGTCGCGCAGTGTCGTTAACCAAATATTTTACCTATTATATTTATTTTAATTAAATTTAAAAATTATATTTTAAAAAAACTAAAAAACATGCTTCTAAAAAGTACAAAATAATGTAATACTTAATCAAAAAGTGTGGGGCGCAGAAACTTTTAATTAATTTCGACAAAGTGCCCCACACTTTTTTGATTAAGTATTACATTATTTTGTACTTTTTAGAAGCATTTTTAGTTTTTAAAATATAATTTATTTTTACTTTTTAGTCTTAAATATTTTTATAGAGAAAAGTTTGCGGAATTTAACAGAATGAAATGTTTTTATTTTTATTATTTTTATATAATTTCATTTTAATTGAGTAGGTAAACAATTATTTTTATAGAGAAATGTTTGCGGAATTTAACAGAGACAAAAGTCACATTGATACATACATACATACAGGTGAAGCTAATATAAAGGGTGTAATACACATATTTTATCCATTTTCGAAGAAAAATTCTAAAACTATAAGATCAAAATATGACTAATTACATTCTCAAAATTAGAAATATAAATATCTTTTAGGACCAGAATAAATACTACTTTTTGCGATTTCAAGTATTTGTAGTGATATGATCAAGTGATTGTTTTGAAATAATTCGAAAATAAGCTGACGTGCTCTGATGTGGCCATCCACTTGACTTTACCATACAACCTGGCCCCTAACTTATATTTAATATTTCATAAAATTATTTATAATCATGTAGGGGAGGGGGGTTAGTTTTTGCATTTTTAGACTCCTGGGGTCCCACTGATTATGTATACAAAATTTGGTTGAGTTTGCTCAAATGGCCTTTTTAATTTTTAACCCCACCTCCATCACCCCCCTTAATTTTGGGTCGACATGCACCAAAATCTAATCAGCTCTTAATATCAATTGACCAAAACTACGTGTGAAATTTGGTTTCGATATTCAAACTAGTTTTTGAACTAGCTCGTCCACAAAAATTTGGTAACGCACAGACTAACAACCAGACAAGCAAACTAATAGACATTTTCACAAAACAATTATATCTCAAAAAATATAATTTTTTCGATGTTCACTTATTAAAGCTTTTTTGTAGAGCGAAATGCCATGGTTTCGCTCAATTTTTTTTAAATCATTGTTTGAGCCGTTTTTGAGATATTTCGAAAAAAGAGTGGAATAAAAAATAATTTTTTAAGAAAAAAATAAAAACCGACTTCAAAAAATTAAATGCAACAAATAAAATACACTAAAAGGTATAAAATAATTATTATCTTATTTACTTACAACTAAACGACGAAATATTAACATGAAATTACTTTTTGAAGTCTGTACCAAACAAACTATACCTATAAGTGAGCGTACCCGCCAAACGTACTAAGTAAGATCCGTCGAGTGCGATTCATAAAAGGTATATGTTTGGCACCGACTTCAAAAAGTAATTTCATGTTAATATTTCGTCGTTTAGTTGTAACTAAATAAGATAATAATTATTTTATACCTTTTAGTGTATTTTATTTGTTGCATTTAATTTTTGAAGTCGGTTTTTATTTTTTCTTAAAAATTATTTTTATTTTTCTCTTTTTAGTGATATTATTAATAGTGATCATATCATCAGAACTTGACCAAATTAATATGACACCATCCCTAAGACACCCCCTTTCGGATAAAAAAAGAACCATCAAAATCGGTTCATAAACAAAGAGGTTAGGTCTAAACAAACCTAATAAAAAGGTCTAATACCTATGAAAAAAAAACGAAAAAAAATGGGACCAATCGGAAGCTAGACTGGACCCAATGCAAAAAAAATTTCAAAATCGGTTGACAATTGGCGGAGATATGAGGTAACATAGGCACAAAAAAAAAAAAAAATTCATTCGAATAGAGAACCTCCTCCTTTTTTGAAGTCGGTTAAAAAACCACTTTTTTCATACACGATTACTATTCTTGACCATACCCTGTATGGTAAAGTAAAAAATAAGTAATTAAAAATTTTGTTTCTTTTTTTTTTGGGGGGGGGGGGAGGGGGGTGGTTGCGCCAGAACAAATTTCTCAAAATGTATTTATTTATTTATTTGTTTATTCATCTATTAGTGAAAAAATAAATGTATACAATTAAAGACTATAATGGGAAATTTATCTTTTTTTTTATATATAATTGATTACTTTATCATTTTGAAAATATTTCGAAATTTTTTCCGATTTGTTTTCTTAATTTCTAACATATAAGTATTTTTTCCGTTCCTCATATCCACTGACTCACCTATCAAGATCGCTAATTTCGTATAATTTTAATGGAACTGTTGAGTTTAATTTGCGTGGTTTGAGTGGGGGTGGGGGGGGGGGGCAGGGTCATTTGGATTGCGTGCTCGCCTGGCTGGACTCCAGCAATGGACTTTAACCTTTCCAGATGGATGCATGACTCGATCGCATCGTATCGTCCAGAATTTGATGAATTCAAATGGAATTGGCTGTTGAACATCACGAACGAATATACCAGCCCCCCTCCCCGCCCCCCCACGGTCCCTTTTGACCATTGGAAGCGATTGCTTGAATCTACAATCATCATTTCGATATTAAATGCACACTAAGAGCCGTATAATTTTACAACATTCAAATCGAATCGTTATTCAATGGAAACAATTTATGATTACACCTGAAACGAACCAACATATATATGGTAAACATCACGAATAGTTGAATATATTGAAGAATTCTTAATAAAATAAATAAAGAAAACTCGCTTTACTTTGTCGAATTTTTTACTTTACCATACAGGGTTGGTCAAGTATTGTAATCTTGTATGGAAAAAGTGTTTTTTTTTTCGAAATATCTCAAAAACTGCTGAAACTATTTTGATCAAAAAAAAAATTGGACGAAACCATGGCATTTTGTTCCAAAAAAAATCCCTAATAAGTGTTCATCGAAAAAATAATACACAAAGAGAAACAAAGAGGTTGTCCTCTGCTTGATGCAAATAAACATACACACATATATATATCGAGATGATATATCTGTATATATATATAAATGGATAGAAAACTTTCTGACAAACCGAAGTATAAAAGTTGTGTTGGATGGAACATCATCTGAATCGTTCTCCACAAACTCTGGTGTTCCCCAAGGCTCCGTAATCTCCTCCACACTCTTCCTAATTTATATAAACGACCTTTTCGATCAAACGGCAAACCCCACTCATTGTTACGCCGACGATAGCACTCTACACGGCAAACCCTCACTCCCGAATAATCGAATCAATGTTGCCTCCTCAATTACTCTCGACCTAGACAAACTGAATAAATGGGGCTCACAAAATTTAGTTAACTTAATTCAAACAAGACTCAATGTTGTCTAATTTCTAGGCGCGAAAATAAAGATTTCCTGATATTCACTTCGATTCGAATACCCTAAAAATGTGTGACAGCCTATCCATGTTGGGCGTCTCTGTCGCATCTGACCTGTCTTGGAATGAACACATCTCCTCTGTGGCGAAATCTGCAGCAAGGAAGATTGGCTTCTTATTCAGGTCCAAGCGATTTTACAAGCCCCCACATCTTCTCACCATCTACAAGGCCCAAATCCGCCCCTGTCTCGAATACGGCTCTCATCTATGGAGAGGAGCCTCTAAATATTCTCTTGCTACCCTGGATGCAATTCAGAAACGAGCCGTCAGGCTAATTGACGATTCTACCCTCACCGACTCCCTCGACTCGCTGGCTCATCGAAGAGATGTCTCTGCCCTTTCCCTTTTCTATAGATACTATCACGGCAGGTGCTCCGATGAGATAAAATCAATAATTCCCCCCCAAAGCATGCTTTGCACGTAGCACGCGTTTTGCCGACTCCCAACACTCTCTCGCGGTCAAATTAGAAAAGTGCCGGACCACTTCATTCGCGAATACATATATCCCCATGACTTCAAGGAACTGGAACTCTCTCCCAGCCTCTATCTTTCCCAGCACCTATAATCTTCAAACCTTCAAAACTGGAGTGCATAGACACCTACGTCTACACCCTCTCACTTAATCAACTTTCTCTTCTCTTCGGTAATGCAAGGGTCTTTCGAGATCCATAGGGGCTGCATCTTTACTGGTGCACCCCTTCTTGCATTCGATTGCATTAAAAAAAAAAAAAAAAAAAATATTATTTATTTGTTTGAGACTATAGGTTCGAAGACTTGGTCTTCATCATCAGTCTTTCTTCAATTATAAATTATCTCAAACAAATAAATAATATATATATATATGATATATCATCTCGATATATATATGTGTGTATGTTTATTTGAATCAAGCAGAGGACAACCTCTTTGTTTCTCTTTGTGAATCAACAACTCTGCTACTCTCGGCAAAACAAAAACATTTCAATTAAAAGAAAACATCATATTTTTCGATATATTAAGGTAGATGTTTCACCATATGGGTTTTCTTCTTTTCTTAGGATTTTTTTTGAAATTTAGACAGGATATTATTTAAATACTTCTGGATCGATTGGTGACCAAACGAAATTTTTGAACAATATAGTTCCGGGGATATTAAATTATTCCAAAAATAGAGTTTTTCAGACTCTTATATATACATTGCACTATACGGGATATCGGAAAGTTTACATAGATATACCGGGTGAGTTTTTTATCTTGAGACAACAGTCTTATAACTCAAAAACAGTGCATTATATGGAAAAAAGTTTCATATAAAATTTTGTTATATCGAGGGGGAAACTAAACTGCCCTATTGTTTGTCGACGTAGAACCAGCTCTCAAGGGTATTTAAATGTCAAGTTCTGTTTTTTAAATGGAAGCCTATATTTTTAACCGACTTCAAAAAGGAGGAGGTTCTCTATTCAACTGAATTTTTTTTTTTTTTTGTGCCTTTGTTACCTCATATCTCCGCCAATTGTGAAGCGATTTTGAAAAAAAATTTGCATTGGTTTCAGCCTACCTTTCGATTGGTCCCATTTTTTTTTCATAGGTATTAGACCTTTTTTATTAGGTTTTTTTAGAGCTAACTTCTTTGTTTATGAACCGATTTCGATGTTTCTTTTTTTATCCGATAGGGGGTGTCTTAGGGATGGTGTCATATTAATTTGGTCAAGTTCTGATGATATTAAGTCACTATTAATAACATCACTAAAAAGAGAAAAATAAAAATAATTTTTAAGAAAAAAATAAAAACCGACTTCAAAAAATTAAATGCAACAAATAAAATACACTAAAAGATATAAAATAATTATTATCTTATTTAGTTACAACTAAACGACGAAATATTAACATGAAATTACTTTTTGAAGTCGGTGCCAAACATATACCTTTTATGAATCGCACTCGACGGATCTATACTACTTAGTACGTTTGGCGGGTACGCTCGCTTATAGGTATAGTTTGTTTGGCACCGACTTCAAAAAGTAATTTCATGTTAATATTTCGTCGTTTAGTTGTAACTAAATAAGATAATAATTATTTTCTACCTTTTAGTGTATTTTATTTGTTGCATTTAATTTTTTGAAGTCGGTTTTTATTTTTTTCTTAAAAATTATTTTTTATATACGGTTACTTAATCTACAAAAAAAAGTGAACAACTTTCAGAAGAACTATTTTTTTATACGACATCAAATAAACAAAATACATGAATCAATATATCTCAAAAAAATTCTTAATAATTATTTTTAACAATTATTTAACTTAATTATCAAATAATAATGATTAATAATTAATTATTAAATAAATAATTTAATAATAATTAATAATTTAATAGTTTTTCGACACTGTTCTGAGACATTCCAGAGTGTATCGCAAGTCTTCTGGATGAATTCCAGTTCCAATTTCCTTATTTTGGCCGGTTCCAGTTTCTTCGTAGCCTTTACATTTGCTGTATTTATTTTTTATTTTATTTTTTTTAAACAGATTTTACAACACAATAAAATGAAGCTTGAGAGGGTGTATTCCTATCAGGAAAACGCTCGGCATCCATTTCAATGGCAGCCCCATAACACTTGTTCCACATTCACCATAAATTAAGACCATTTCAATTCTGTCTTCATCAAAAAAATGCTCCATTTTTATTATGGTAATACAATATAACTACTACTAGAACTGGATTGACACGAGAAATAAACTTTTTTTAAACTCAAGAATTTTAAGTAGTTCAATTAAGTAGAAAATAATTTCTTCAATCTGAGTGTATAACGAAGTTTTAATATCATTATAAACCCTTATTTTCATTGTTGTGACATTTCAGTTTGATAATTATTTATTTAATATTTAATTATTTAATCATTATTATTTGATAATTAAGTTAAATAATTGTTAAAAATAATTATTAAGATTTTTTTAGAGTTCTAATTGATTCATGTATTTTGTTTATTTGATGTCGTATAAAAAATAGTTCAAATAAAAGTTGTTCAGTTTTTTTTTGTAGATTAAGTAGACGTATAGAAAAATATAGGTTTCCTTTTCAAAAACAGAACTTGACAATGAAATACCCTTGAAAGCTTGTTCTATGTCGACAAATAATAGCTTAGTTTAGTTTTCCCCTCGATATAAACAAACTTTTATTTGTAACTTTTTTCCATATAATGCACTGTTTTTGAGTTATAATAAGTCTCAAGATAAAAAAACTCACCCGGTATATACTACTGTGGGCAATAAATAGTAAGACTTTTTAATTTAAATTTCGCGCGGAAACCCATTCGTCGAAATATATTTTTTCTAGGTTGGTATGACTGTCAGTGACATCTGTGCCAAATGTCACATCAAAATAATCATTGGTGTTTAGTATACGCTTGTCTTTCTGAAGTACAAAAAGTGCATTCGGCGATTTTTACAATGAGTGAAATTATTCAACAAAGAAGTTCCATTAAATTTTGTGTGCGGAATCAAATTTCTGGTGCCGAAACGTTCAGAATGTTCCAAAAGGCCTTCGGTGATAATTGTATGTCGCGAGCAAGTGTTTTTGATTGGTACAAACTGTTCAAAGAGGGTCGAGAACGCGTTGACGACGAACAAGTCAAAAATCAAGGTCCTGTTGACAGTTTTCTTCGATTATCGAGGTGTGGTGCACTCCGAATTTCTTCCGACTGGCCAAACTGTCAACAAGGAATACTATTTGAGTGTTATGCGTCGTTTGCGCGAAGCTATTCGTAAAAAGAGGCCGGAATTATGGGCCGACAACTCTTGGTTTTTGCACCACGAAAATGCACCTTCGCATACTGCATTGATTATTCGTGAGTTTTTCGCCAAAAATTCAATCAATATCGTTCCACAACCACCGTATTCGCCTGATTTAGCTCCTTGTGACTTCTGGCTGTTCAGCAAACTCAAACGACCTCTCCGGGGAAACCGTTTTGAGTCAATTGAAGATATTAAACGCGAATCGCTACGCGCATTGAAGGCTATTCCGGAAAGTGGCTTTAACAACTGTTTCGAGGATTGGAAAAAACGTTGGCGCAAGTGTATTGAGGCCGGGGGGATTACTTTGAGGGGACGAAATAGATTTGGAAGAATAAATAAAGAATTTTAAAATTAAGAACAAAGTCTTACTATTTATTGCCCACAGTAGTAGATAAAATCCTCTGACTAATAGGGTTTTGTCTTACTTTTATACGGAGCCCTAAAAATCTGTATTCCTTCATAAATATTGTTAATAGAAGTGAAACTGCTATGATAACAGATCGTTTTCGTCGCTGTTTATTCTTGAAATGCAAATGTTTGTACAAGTTGACAAAGCGAGTGGGGAACAGGTGGTGGTGTTTTTATTGAACAACCCTTACTGGTGAGTTCTTTGTCCCAGGTGGGGGCGGAGGGTCTCTTTCTTCTCAGGCACGCTTTGACCTTTCGGTGAGTAAAAGCCTTTTGAAGTTGTTATGAAAACCCGGGGCCATGCTGCTTTTTAATACTAGTAATAAGCCTAACGACAATAAATTGCTGCTTAAAGTTAAACCTCTCTCTCTCGGATTCCACTTCTTCAAGGTATCAATCTTTGAGAGTTTTCCCGTCGCACACGATCACAGATGATGAGGATTTTGTATTTAATTCGCCTCTCTTGTCTCGTTTCCAATCACTTTTTGTTCAATTCGTGACCAGAAATTGCCTGCAGGCCTCCAATCGTTGAACCGCCTTACAAAAGACGCCATTTTGACTCGGAGTTAAATGGTATAAAATCCCGAGTATAAAAAAAAAGGGGGGGGGGGGTGTACACTTGTGGCTCATTTCAAAATGCCTTTAAGCTTTTTATTTTATGGATGCCATTCAAATTCACTTGGAAGAATATTAAAACAATTTTTTAAAGATTTTAGCAGTATTCAAGTCCTTATCCTTCATTTTAAATTCAAGGTTCACTCTTTCAATTGATCTTTTGATCACAGAGGTATATAATTATTATTTTTTTTTCCAAAATAAAATCCACCAAAATTCTTTCGTTTAGATGTTTTAAAATGTACAATTGTAATGGAATTTCAATTGAACCAGCTATAAGAATGTGAAGTATTTAAATGAAAAAAAACATACTTCAAAAAAATTAAATGCAACAAATAAAATATTAATAATAAGAAAAGAATTTGATTTTTAGGACTGATTCTAAGATTTTAATAGAAATATTATTAAATTGCGATATCAGAGGGATTCATCCCCCCAGGAGTCGAACCTGAGAACTAACATGCTTTCCGGGCAGTCAGCTCACACCCTCGAGACAAAAAACTGACTACGCCGGAAAGCATGTTAGTTCTCAGGTTCGACTCCTGGGGGATGAATCCCCTCTGATATCGCAATTTAATAATATTTCTATTAAAATCTTAGAATCTGTCCTAAAAATTAAATTCTTTCTCGTTTAAAATTGATTTGTTAAATCTGAACCCGAGCTGATTTTTGAAAAACATTCCAACTATTTTCAAAAATAAGATGCTCAAATCTTTATTAATAATAAGAACTCAAAAAACAAATAAAATGCACTAAAAGGTATAAAATAATTATCTTATTTAGTTACAACTAAACGATGAATTTGTTACATGAAATCACTTTTTGAAGTCGGTGCCAAACATATACATTTCTATGACGGATCTTACTTAGTACGTTTGCCGGGTAATGAAGACAACATCGCGTAACTTCGCTTATATAGTTTGTTTAGCACCGACTTCAAAAAGTGATTTCATGTAACAATTTCATCGTTTAGATGTAACTAAATAAGATAATTATTTTATACCTTTTAGTGCATTTTATTTTATTTTTTGAATTCTTATTATTTTATTTGGTGCATTTAATTTTTTGAAGTCGATTTTATTTTTTTTCTAAAAAATTATTTTTATTTTTCTCTTTTAGTGATGTTATTAATAGTGACTTATGATAATACCTTGCATGAATCTCGTAAGAGAAATATTCGGGCGAAGGAATCAGAAATTGATAAAATTTATTAAACCGATTATTTTACATTAATTAATGTATACATTGTATTTTTTGCTTCGATTCCGGAGATTACTTCTCCACCATCGAGTGTCCTTATTAATCTTTAGTCCTTGTTTTTAATAAGAGGAAAAATCTAATTAGATAAAAAAACCTCTTTTCCTATAATTATTTCAATTCCATTATTCCCCAATCAAGTCGATTGGATTTCACTCTCTCCCTCTATCCTCTCTCAGAAATTGATAATATAATTCAATTCATAAATAGAGAAATGATCTCGAAACGTAAGCGGGTTTTAAATGAACGATTTAATTTTTTTTTTAATTTTATTTATTATAATTTCGACAAAAAATTGCAGATTTCCGTTAATTTGTCATTGATCATATCATCAAAACTTGATCAAATTAATATGGGATCACCGCTAAGGTATCCGCTTTCCAATAAAAAAGAGTCATTGAAATCCGTCTATAAACAAAGAAGTTATGCTTGAACATACATAACAAAAAAAATTTTTAAGAAAAAATAAAAACCGACTTCAAAAAATTAAGTGCAACAAATATAAAAATACACTAAAAGGTATAAAATAATTATTATCTTATTTAGTTACAACTAAACGACGAAATATTAACACGAAATTACTTTTTAAAGTCGGTGCCAAACAAACTATACCTATAAGCGAGCGTACCCGCCAAACGTACTAAGTAAGATCCGTCGAGTGCGATTCATAAAAGGTATATGTTTTGGCACCAACTTCAAAAAGTAATTTCGTGTTAATATTTCGTCGTTTAGTTGTAACTAAATAAGATAATAATTATTTTATACCTTTTAGTGTATTTTTATATTTGTTGCACTTAATTTTTTGAAGTCGGTTTTTATTTTTTTCTTAAAAATTTTTATTTTTCTCTTTTTAGTGATGTTATTAATAGTGATTATATTATCAGAACTTGACCAAATTAATATGACACCATCCCTAAGACACCCCTTTCGGATAAAAAAAGAACCATCGAAATCGGTTCATAAACAAAGAGGTTAGGTCTAAACAAACCTAAACAAACCTAATAAAAAAGGTCTAATACCTATGAAAAAAAATCGAAAAAAAAATGGGACCAATCGGAAGCTAGACTGGACCCAATGCAAAAAAAAATTTTCAAAATCGGTTGACAATTGGCGGAGATATGAGGTAACATAGGCACAAAAAAAAAAAAAAAAAAAAAAAAAAAAAATTCAATCGAATAGAGAACCTCCTCCTTTTTTGAAGTCGGTTAAAAAGGTCCAATTCCAATAAAATTTATACGGTACCAATCGGAAACTATACTGAACCCAAAAAAATCATCTAAATCGGTCCACGTAGCAAAGAGAAATAAATATGGAAACACAAAAAAAACCAGACATTCCGTTGTATTGATAACCTCCTCCTTTTTTCGAAGTCAGTTAAAATTATTTAGTTTGCCGAGAATAGCAGAGTTGATGATTTATAAAGAGAAATCAATGAGGATGTTCTCTGCTTGGTGCAAATAAACATTTAACATATACATATACCGGGCGAATTTTTTATCTTGAGACAGTCTTATAACTAAAAATCCTTCTGAAGATGGTCTTATACCCCGATATATATATACGAGCCCCGTCCCATCTCAATTGGCCCACCAATATTTTTTCTTTTTAAATAAAATTATGCTAATTCACGGTAAATTTAATTTAAATATTTATAATTATTATCATTTGAAACAACATTTTAAACAATTTAAAACATTTTATTGTAACATTTAACTTAAAATTATTTTTTAATTGTTAAAAACATATTTTTATATAAAAAACAGTTCTTTGCTTTTCACGATTTTTTTTTTTTTTTTAAGAATCTTTGGATATGTGAAATAATCAAGTAGGCTTTGCCTTTTTTCCAACAAAAGAAAGTTTGTTTTGTTTATTATTAGTAAAAAATAAAAATAATTTTTAAGAAAAAAATAAAAACCGACTTCAAAAAATTAAATGCAACAAATAAAATACACTAAAAGGTATAAAATAATTATTATCTTATTTAGTTACAACTAAACGACGAAATATTAACATGAAATTACTTTTTGAAGTCGGTGCCAAACTAACTATACCTATAAGCGAGCATACCCTCCAAACGTACTAAGTAAGATCCGTCGAGTGCAATTCATAAAAGGTATATGTTTGGCACCGACTTCAAAAAGTAATTTCGTGTTAATATTTCGTCGTTTAGTTGTAACTAAATAAGATAATAATTATTTTATACCTTTTAGTGTATTTTTATATTTGTTGCATTTAATTTTTTGAAGTCGGTTTTTATTTTTTTCTTAAAAATTATTTTTATTTTTCTCTTTTTAGTGATGTTATTAATAGTGATCATATCATCAGAACTTGACCAAATTAATATGACACCATCCCTAAGACACCCTCTTTCGAATAAAAAAAGAACCATCGAAATCGGTTCATAAACAAAGAGGTTAGGTCTAAACAAACCTAATAAAAAAGGTCTAATGCCTATTAAAAAAATACGAAAAAAAATGGGACCAATCGGAAGCTAGACTGGACCCAATGCAAAAAAAATTTTCAAAATCGGTTGAGAATTGGTGGAGATATGAGGTAACATAGTCACAAAAAAAAAAAAAAAAAAAAAAAAAAATTCAGTCGAATAGAGAACCTCCTCCTTTTTTGAAGTCGGTTAAAAATGACTCGTGGAAAGGTTGTTGATGAAAAAATTCGCTCAATTATTATCAATTTATTTAAAAAGAGAAAATCAAACGCGGAAATTGGCGATCTAGTTAATTTATCAAAGTTTACTGTCAGAAATATTATTCGAGTTTATAAAACAACTGGTATAATAGCTACAAAACCTCGGTATGAGTCGAAATCCAAAATATCAGATACTGATAGATGGGCATTGAAGAAGATTATAAGAAAAAACAGTCGTTCGAACTATGGTGAATTATCTGTTCTTTGGAGCCATGCTGTGGGGCGAAGTGTTTCAAGATCCACGTGCCATAGAGAAGACCTTAAGTTAGGTTTTAAAACTTACAAGGTAATTTTATTGCAACTTATTCCAAATTTTTTTTTTTGTAATTTTACTCATTTTTTTTAGGCGAAAGAAAAGCCACTCTTGACATTAAAACAAAAGAAAAACCGGCTTAAATGGGCTAAAAGTCACATTAATTGGACTAGTGATGAATGGAATAGTGTCCATTGGAGTGATGAGTCTCGTTTTGAAGTTTGTGTGGAGAACAATCGAAGCAGAGTTGTTCGTCAGAAAAATGAAGCTTTCAATTCAGATTGTTTAAGAAAGAAATTAAAATTTCCTGCTTCAGTTATGGTATGTGGTTCAATGTCTGCTAGAGGTGTTGGAAAACTTCCCTTCAGTGTTTGAATTGTAAACACCATTTAATATTTAGAGATTAAAAAAATCGTTACTTCTAACAATGGCAGATGCATTGCAGAATAATAATAATTTTGTGTTCCAACTAGACGGGGCGGCCTGCCATACATCAAGAAAATCTTTAAAATGGCTTTCTGATCATAATGTTCCACTTTTGGAGTGGGTGGCAAACAGTCCCGACTTGTCACCAATAGAAACTCTTTGGCACACAATGAAAAAGCTATTACGAATACAACCAGCTAGAAACGTAGTCGAATTAAAACACAAACTTCAAAATATTTGGGATACTTTCACTCAAGATGAGTGTCAAAACTTAATAAGTACGTTGCCCAAAAGAATTCAAGCCGTAATTAAAAATAAAGACGACGTCACACAGTGGTAAAGGTTTTGTATTTTGTATGTTTTCCTTGTTTTTAACAGTTAAAAAATAATTTTAAGTTAAATGTTACAATAAAATGTTTTAAATTGTTTAAAATGTTGTTCCAAATGATAATAAAAATAAATATTTAAATTAATTTTACCGTGAATTAGCATAATTATATTTAAAAAGAAAAAATATTGGTGGGCCAATTGAGATGGGTCGGGGCTCGAATACCCCGAAATATATATAGAGTCGTGCTTAACTAGCATCTGATCTTTTATTTATGTGAAACCTACCTAGTATTTTATATTTAAATTAAAAAAATCTTTACTTTAATTGATAGATAGCTTATAAAATATGTGATTCGCATAGATACCAAATATAACATGGCTATCTATTAGCAAAAAACAATTGCAATCACATGTGAATCCGCTCTGCTCATAACCTATGTCTCGTAACAATCTAAGCAATTATTTTTGTAAATTAAATTATTTTGATTTAAAAGAAGACCTTTATTTTCTAATTTTGAAAAAAATGAATGAGGGGTATTTATCTACTCTTATTAAACGAGCAAAAATTGTTTATATATATATTTGTATCTTAGTTCTATTTCGAAAACGGCTCTACCGATATTGATGAAACAAAATCTACCAACAAGTTTTGAGGATGAGAAAACGATCTGGCTAGGTCTGGACCTCTACAAATTTAATCTTAATTGATCTTTTCATAATTAAAGTAATTATTGATAGATGAAAATCTCAATAAAAAAGTTTGTTTACATTTTTTTCAATTATGTCTTTTTACTTTATCCAATGCAAAGCATGGGTAAAGTATTGTAATCGCTCTCGGGGCAAGCGTGGCTTCAAAGGGTCCTCAGGTAAAGACTACGGAACCCATGGACTCAATTAAAGTCACAAATTGTAGTATTCATATAGGTTGAATTTTAACACGTGACGGTTTTGTCAAAAATTACATGGGGTCTCGTCGAGAGGCCAAAAAGGGCGATTTTTTCATTTAGTGCGTGCGTATGGATGGATGTATGTATGGATGTATGTATGTATGGATGTTATCGCTTTTTTGGCCCACGATTTTTTCCACACCGTTGCACCGATTGAAATGAAATTGAAAACCTACCATTAGTTTAACAAAATGAAGCGCTGATTAGTTTTTGGTACATATCGGCCCACAAACATTAGTACTTTATTTCGGTACTTTTTTATTTTTTTCTAAATATTTTGAAAATGACTTAACCAATTTTGATGAAATTTAATATCCTAATTAAGTACCTTGGGGACCACAAAAAAGGTTAAATAAAGTTTTTAGTAAAATTATATTTTAAAGTACTTTACTCTAAAGTAAGATAGTACTTTTAAAAAAAATTTTAAATTTATTCATTTGATCGTTTTAATATACCTCATTTAACCTAACTTAAGTAAGAATGGATAGGCTTTCTCTGTGAAATGCTAAAAATTTGGGAGGAATTTTTATGAGTAACCATAGCAACTGCGTTGTTTTCTTATCCGTTACCTTTGCTGAAGACAGAGAAATCGATTTTAAACCAAAAATAGCGATTGATTCTCATCTAGTACTTGAGGAATAATCATTCTATATTGGATTTTTGACGTTTCGGTTTTTATTAGTAACCATTGCTGAAGACATAGAGAAATCGATTTTAAACCAAAAATAGCGATTGATTCTCATCTAGTTCTTGAGGAATAATCATTCTATATTGGATTTTTGACGTTTCGGTTTTTATTAGTAACCATTGTTGAAGACATAGAGAAATCGACTTTAAACCAAAAATAGCGATTGATTCTCATCTAGTACTTGAGGAATAATCATTCTATATTGGATTTTTGACGTTTCGGTTTTTATTAGTAACCATTGCTGAAGACATAGAGAAATCGACTTTAAACCAAAAATAGCGATTGATTCTCATCTAGTACTTGAGGAATAATCATTCTATATTGGATTTTTGACGTTTCGGTTTTTATTAGTAACCATTGCTGAAGACATGGAGGAATCGACTTAAAATATAAAAATAGCGATTGATTCTCATCTAATACTTGAGGAATAACAATTCTACATTAGGTTTTTGACGTTTCGATTATTATTGGTAACCATTGCTGACGACATGGAGGAATCGACTTAAAATCAAAATAACGATCGATTCTTATCTAATACTAGAGGAATAACCTTATTGAATTCCATTTTTGATGTTTTGACTATTAATGGAAACCTCTACTGAAAATGTAGAAGAATCGACTTAAAATCAAAAAGACTAAATTTTTTTGGTAAACAACTCGAGCTTGAGTTGTTTGCCATAAAAGAATTTAGTCTTTTTGATTTTAAGTCGATTCTTCTACATTTTCAGTAGAGGTTTCCATTAATAGTCAAAACATCAAAAATGGAATTCAATAAGGTTATTCCTCTAGTATTAGATAAGAATCGATCGTTATTTTTGATTTTAAGTAGATTCCTCCATGTCTTCAGCAATGGTTACCAATAATAATCGAAACGTCAAAAACCTAATGTAGAATTGTTATTCCTCAAGTATTAGATGAGAATCGATGGCTATTTTTGATTTTAAGTCGATTCCTCTATGTCTTCAGCAATGGTTACCAATAAAACCGAAACGTCAAAAATCCAATGTAGAATGGTTATTCCTCGACTCTTAAATGAGAATTATTTTTGAATTAATTTCAATATGAACTACAAATTGCAAGTGATATCTGATTAATAATAAAGGAACAAACATATTAATATTTCAAATGAATTTGGATAAAGTTTAGCAACGATCCGTTGCAGTTTATTTTTTTATTAATTGTTTTTTTATTTTTAAAACCCACTAATGGGGGGTCAGATAGGCTAGGCGGTAGCATGACAGCGAGCTAACCAGGGGACCCGGGTTCGAATCCGACTCGAGGCATCCAGCTAAAATCTGACCCCGGGAGTAGAGACAAATTTGAAAAATAAATATATAGTATCGTAAAGTGGCTTATGGCTAAAAAGGCCGAAAAGCCCAAAAAAAAAAAAAAAAACCACTAATAGGTTATAGCAAATATTAAAATATTATATTAAAATTAGTAATTTTTTGTTTCTTTTTAATTAACAGGTGTCTAAATCATAACAAAACAGGTGTGTTTACAAATAAAGTGGTTCAAGTGGCTTTTTTTTATATAACTTGTAAACAAATCTTATTTAATTTTATGTTTTTATTTCAGATCCTATACGATTATTTTTTTATTATTATTTTCCTATTTATTTTTTTATAATGTTTATCAATATGAACGAATGTGGGCAAATTGGTGTACGAGTAAACAAATATACACATAATATATATGTGGACCATTAGAAAGCTAGAAATGCAAAAACTTGGTGAGGGGTTGGGTGGATGTGGGAGGTGCAGGAGATGGGGTGCAGTTGTGGGGTATCCGGTGGTGGGAGGCGCGGTTGGGGTGGGTTGGGGCGGAGTGGTGTATTGGTGGGGGTCAGGGGTTACCGTGCATCGCTCGGTGGCTCCAGGTACTTTATTCCTAAGTCGCCAAAATAAGTAGTTAGTCTACTAGTGGAATTTTTTAATTCAAGTGAATAGTCCGCTTGAAGGAATAAATGCACATTGATTTGAAATTGAATCAATTCAATTCTGTTGCATTTTGATGATCTGGCTTAAATGCCTGTCGCCCGCAGGCATTTAGCATGGATTAAAATAAAAAAACAACAGTTTTGTCTTGGATTGGAGGCTGGAAATGCACTTGGCCATTGGTGGGCCCCCCTCGTTAAGAAAAACCCGTCGAGCCAATGGGGGCTGAAGCCCTCGGGGGGCCCACGAGTAGTGTGAGAGAATTTCCAAAACAATTTGCATTCGGAAAATAGAGAGCCCGCCATTTGCATACTCTTCTCCGGGCCATTTATAATATATAATCAGGGACAAATACTAAAATTGGTACATTTAAAATTGCTCTACAATTAGTCTTTAATTAATGCACGCTTTGCCCACTAAAGGATTCGATTTGAGAATTTCAACACAATGAGGGGCTCTCGAATGGTATAAACAGACCTTGCGGGCTTTACTACGTACTCATACTCCTTCTAAAAACCTACTCGCTTATTATTTATCCTCCATTATAAAAATTGAATAATAAATTTCACAGAAAACCCTCTAAAGCAATGATTTCTATGAAACTCTTACCCCAAAATTAGATTATTTCTTTAATTTAACGACTATTGATTGGTCCATTCAATTCTCAAAATGCCTGAAGTAAAAAGGTACGATTCTAATGGTACAATTTTCACATTTTTTATTTTACTTTATCACATAGAGTTGGTCAAGTATTATAATTGTGCATGAAAAAAGCGGGTTTTTTCTTCGTTTTTTCGGAATATCTCAAAAATAGTGATGAACAAAGTGCACTAAGACCAAAGATCAATTCTGCTCATCACTAATTAATATAGGTGGAGGTGTGTTTGTAAAGTCTTCTATAGGGTGTTTAGAAAGTCCTGATGACTTTTAAGAGAAATATTATTATTATTTTGATTTTGAGTATTAATATTAGTGATGAGCAAAGAAAGACCAAGACTAAACAAGACCAATTCTGCTCATCACTAATTAATATAGGCAGAGGGTGTGTTTGTAAAGTCTTCTATAGGGTGTTTAGAAAGTCCTGATGACTTTTAAGAAAAATATTATTATTATTTTGATTTTGAGTATTAATATTAGTGATGAGCAAAGAAAGACCAAGACCAAGACCAAGACCAATTCTGCTCATCACTAATTAATATAGGCAGAGGGTGTGTTTGTAAAGTCTTCTATAGGGTGTTTAGAAAGTCCTGATCACTTTTAAGAGAAATATTATTATTATTTTGATTTATGAGTATTAATATTAGTGATGAGCGAAAGACAAGACCAAGACCAAGACCAATTCTGCTCATATTTTCAAAATAAATTCACTTTGCTTCTTGCTGGGATCGAACTGATGAAGTCTAGGTTGATGTTCTCCTAATCGAATTAGAAAAGTTGGTGATTTAACCGATTGATGCTACCGACCCCTCTCTACTATAGTTTTTAATATAGAAAAATAAATTAATGTAATTCGAATAAAAATAATACAGAAAAAGTAGCAGACAACCGAAAACTTATTTATACTAAATAAAAAAAATTTAAATATTTATAGAGTAAAAATTTGTAAAAACGCATGGAAAGCCTTTTTTACTCCTAAAATAACCCCGTACAACTATTCTGGGGGAAAGCTCCCAAGTTGGTGACAATGACCGAAATTGCAAACAGTGTACCGAGTGTTTATTTCAATTTCATATTTCGATCACTGATAATACGCTATCTGGTGGTGTAAATTGAAACTAGACACCGTAGGAGAAAAATTAAGCCACGCCTCTTTCAAGGTTCCAAATATATTAAGCGGAATTCCCCACAGGTACAAAATCCCTATAATCTTTTTTATACTTGAATTTTTTTCCCATAAGAGTGATGTCAAATGTCAAAACCCCTTAAAAAGGACGAATCTAAACAAAAAACCCCTAAACTGAGATTTCAAAAAATTTAGGGTATTTATAATATATATTGTAGTTTGTTTTTTTTAAATTTAAAAAAATTATATATTTATAGAGTAAAAATTTGGAAAAACTGCATGGAAAGGCTTTTTTTAAAAAATACACCCGTACAACTTTTTCTCCCCCAAGATGGCGACCATGACCAAAACTGCAAAATATCGTACCGAGTGTTTCTTTCAATTTAACATTTCGATGACTATTGGGAAACTGACAAGTCCGATACGCTATCTGGTGGTCTAAATTGAAACTAGTCACCATAGGCGAAAAAATTAAGCCACTCCCCTTTCAAGGTTCCAAATATATTAAGCGGAATTTCCCACCATAGTAGGGAGGTACAAAATTCCTATAATCTTTCTTATACTTGAATTTTTTCCCATAAGAGTGATGTCAAATGTCAAAAACCCCTAAAAAAGGAGGAAACTAAACAAAAAAAAAACCTAAACTGACATTTCAGAAAATTTAAGGTATTTATAAAATATAGGTATTATAGTTTTTTTTTTAAATTTAAAAAATTAAATATTTTTAGAGTTAAAAATTTGGAAAAATGCATGGAAAGACTTTTTTACCCCTAAAAATACTCCTATACAACTTTTTTCTCCCCCAAGATGGCGACCATGGCCAAAACTGCAAAATATCGTACCGAGTGTTTCCTTCAATTTAACATTTCGATGACTATTGGAGAAACTGACAAGTCCGATACGCTATCTGGTGGTCTAAATTGAAACTAGTCACCGTAGGCGAAAAAATTAAGTCACGCCCCTTTCAAGGTTCTCAAAATATTAAGCGGAATTTCCCACCATAGCAGGGAGGTACAAAATCCCTATAATCTTTTTTAGGTATTCCGTGTCCGTATCTATTGTTTCAATGTTAATGTTTGATAATTCTTATGCGTTGTTAGAATTACAATTACCATTAACGCGAATGATACAAATGCAGAGTGATTAATTAATTCTCTGGATTATATAAGTGTTGGGTTCTTCGTTCCCATTAAAAGTGATTCTAATAACAACTCTATTAAGTCGATTTAATTTCCCTATTGTGTCTGGGTGATCTTCTTTTTAAAAACCTTAGGCTTAACCTCAAGACCCGCACCGAACAATATAACGCTTCGGGACAAAGCCGAATTTGCATACTTAATTATTTATTTGTTTAATATTTATTATCAATTTCGATCATTAGAAAAATTTATCATTTCCACTTGGCCTAAATTAGTTTGAACCTGAACTTATAGCCACACAACCACTATCATGCTGACCAATCGGAATTTATTTATGAAAATTTCGCCAAATCATTTACGAAAGTTGACCTTTTTTCCATCTGTTAATGAATATTACGATATTATTAAAAGGTATTGAATTCACTTGGAATTTGTATTTATTTATGTAATTAAAAAGATTATTAAAAACAATCTGGCGACGAAATTCAAACTTTTTGGGAGAAATTCTCCTTGAAAGATAGTGAAAATGTAAAAGAACTAGTAAACAAATAATTTTTTGAAAAATATACACAGATTATACTTGGAATAAAAATAAAAATATCAATATTTTCAAAAAAAATATTTTTCAAAAACATTTTTGGTAAATATTAGAA
This sequence comes from Forficula auricularia, assembly GCA_024734495.1. Classification (NCBI taxonomy): domain Eukaryota; kingdom Metazoa; phylum Arthropoda; class Insecta; order Dermaptera; family Forficulidae; genus Forficula; species Forficula auricularia. The sequence goes on from JALMQS010000207.1 coordinate 66,891, forward strand.
AATAAATTGACACGTTCTGATGTGGCCATACACTTGACTTTACCATACACCTGGTCTCTCTCTTATATTTAATCTATATATATAAAATTAAGGTTTTGTCTGTACATTGCTCCAAATCACGCCAAATTTCGGTTGCACACGTTTCAAGCAAAGTTATGAACGAAAACACCCTCAACAAAATTCCTGTCTGTCTGTCTGTATGTATGTCTGTTTCAGTGGTTTCCGAAAAGTTGCTCACGATTCACGTAAAAACGGCTGAAGGGATTATTATGAAATTTCATATTTACATCAGATGTTTTGGTTCGAACTTACGTTGTTTAGCTATATAACGTTTTGATATTTTGACCCCAGAAGGGGGTTTGGGGGGCGCACGAATCAAAATTATCAAATAACTCCTAAACTATTAACCCTACAGCAAATTTTATAATAAACAAAGTTGTAGGGGATGTGATTTCTGACAACTTTTGTTTAAAAAAATTTCCCCAAAAACCTTCCAAAAAGGGGGGGAGGGTGAAAAAATGTAAATTCTTGCCCTTGGAACAAGCTCAACCAAATTTTGTATACATAATCTCTGGGCCTCTAGAGAGCTAGAAATGCAAAAACTGGGTGTGGAGGGTAGGTGCGGGGGTGGAATGGGGTGGGGCGAGGAGTGAGGCGGTGAGGGTGGGGGTGCAGGGGGTGGTGCGGGGTGGAGTCTAGAGGGCGTAACGTGGATGGGGTCCTGGGGGCTAGGCGGGGGTGTGGTGCGCAGGGTTGAAGGGCACGGGGTGGGGTGGGGGCGGGGGTTGGTCACAGGTGCATGGTGCGGGGGGTGGGGTGTGCTAGAGTGGTTTCTGGGGGGGTGATGGTGGGGTTCGTGGGCTGGGGTCCAGGGGGCGTGTCCCTGGCTAGCAAGAGGGCCGCTGAAGGCGGGCCTTGCAGCTAGTATTTAATAAAATTATTTATAATCATGTAGGGGAAGGGGGTTAGTTTTTTCATTTTCAGACTCCTGAAGGCCCACTGATTCTGTATACAAAATTTAATTGAATTTGGTACAAGGACCTATATTTTCATTTTTTAACCCCCCCCTCCCATTTTGGGCGGTTAGTTTTTGCATTTTTAGACTTCTGGGATCCCACTGATTATGTATACAAAATTTGGTTGAGTTTGCTGAAATGGCCTATATTTTTAATTTTTAACCCCCCTCCACCCCCCTTAATTTTGGGTCGATATGCACCAAAATCTAATCAGCTCTTAATCTCAATGCACCAAAACTACGTGTGAAATTTGATTTCGATATTCACACTAGTTTTTGAGCTAGCTCGTCCACAAAATTTAGCAACGCACAGACTAACAGAATAACAGACAGACTAACAGATATTTTGACAAAACGGCTATTATCTCGAAAAATTTAATTTTTTCGATGTTCACTTATTAGAGCTTTTTTGTAGATCGAAATGCCATAGATTCGCCCAATTTTTTTTAATCAAAATAGTTTAAGCCGTTTTTGAGATATTTCGAAAAAAAGAAAAAAAAAAAAATCACATTTTTCATGCACGATTACAATACTTGACCATATCGATACGTATGGTAAAATAAAAACTAATATAATTTATAATAGGTATCTGGTCTTTTGATAATTTAAACTTGTTGTTTAAAATTTTTAAAATTAAGTTTTTAACTACAAATCTTTATTTATTTAAAATTTTGGAATTGGAAAAGTCGAAATTCAAATAGACCGAAAAAACACAATCGATCGTCAAAGATGAGACAATTTTTACCAACTTGGCGGAAAAGTGAATTATGTTCATTAGGTGGTCACAATAAACCACTTTTGGAATTTTGCTGATCCTCATAATAGTTGCCAATTGACTAAAAAATGAGATTGGCAAAGTTTCACCAGTGACCTCTTCCGAAATGAGTTTGAAGTTTATGAAAAAAAAATCAGTTTTTCATTCATAAAATGAAAACCACTCATCTTAGAAACTTTATTGCTGTCTCATTTTCTAGGAAATATTATTGGCTTGAAGTTTTACTTGGGCCACTTTTTTGTTAAAACTTAGATTTGAAGATGTCCAGCATTTTCCAAAACAGGACATGACCCGACACGGGTTACCCTTGTCCAATTAAGATGAAACTTTGCCAATCTCATTTTTTAGCTTTTGGATACTATTATGGGGGTCAGCACTAAAATTTAAAGATTGATTAGTTATGACCATCTAATAAGCATAACTCACTTTTCCACCACGTTAGTAAAAATTGCATTTTTCTGACGATTGAATGTGGCTAAAGGACCGGACCGATTTCAAATTTTAAGTTCCTTATTCGAAATTATTGGATAAAAATACTTGGTAGGTTTCACATTAAGATATAAAAAAATAAAACGAATTTATTTTAGAGAATCTTTTAATCTCGATATATATATTTCGGGTGACTAACCCATCTTCAGGAGATACAGAAAGTAACTGTTACAGTTACTTTCTGTATCTCCTGAAGATGGGTTAGTCACCCAAAATATATATATCGAGATTAAAGATTCTCTAAAAATAAATTCGTTTTATTTTTTACTTTATCCAATACAAAGCATTGGTAAAGTATTGTAATCGCTCTCGGGGCAAGCGTGGCTTCAAAGGGTCCTCAGGTAAAAACTACGGAACCCATGGACTCAATTAAAGTCACAAATTGTAGTATTCAATTAGGTTGAATTTTAGCACGTGACGGTTTTGCCAAAAATTACAAGGGGTCTCGTCGAGAGGCCAAAAAGTGCGATTTTTTCATTTAGTGCGTGCGGATGGATGGATGTATGGATGGATGGATGGATGGATGGATGGATGGATGTTATCGTTTTTTTGGCCCACGATTTTTTCCACACCGTTGCACCGATTGAAATGAAATTAAAAACCTAGCATTCTTTTAACAAAATGAAGCGCTGATTAGTTTTTGGTACATATCGGTCCACAAACATTAGTACTTTATTTCAGTACTTTTTTAGTTTTTTCTAAATATCTTGAAAACTTAACCAATTTTGATGAAATTTAATATCCTAATTAAGTACCTTGGGGACCACAAAAAAGGATAAATAAAGTTTTTAGTAAAATTATATTTTAAAGTACTTTACTCTAGAACATATTAATATTTCAAATGAATTTGGATAAAGTTTAGCAACGATCCGTTGCAGTTTATTTATATCTTAATGTGAAACCTACCAAGTATTTTTATCCAATAATTTTAAAAAATGTTTCACCAAGTACCAACACCAAATTCCTTAAAAACTATTTCCTTATTCGACACGAAATTTTATGTTCTTACATTTTGTAAAGAGTGAAATTTTATGTAGGGCCCATGGTTTTACTGTTATATGCAAAAATCTGAGAAAAATTCGTGGTTTTTAGGCTTTCAAAAATTTATCACCAGCTAGAACCAGTCGCAAACTCATATATATATAACTATTTTTTGGGATGCCTAACGTCGATTAAAATTATTTCCAGCTTGTGCATATTTATTGACCAGAAGAAGTCTAATTTTCCTGGGCTATTATTCTACTCAATTTGTATATTCTCTCTCTATCTTTATAACAATTATCCTTTTTGTTCAAATGGCCATTGAAAGCTATAGTCCAAATCAATTATTTTACCTTTTAAAAGTCCCAAAGCCCATATTGTTTCAAAATTTCAGCCGTTGAATTGAAGCCGTCTACTGAGTTTGGATGACCATATTTATATTTCAATTAAACATAATATAATAATCTTTAATTTAATTCTAATTAAATGAAAGTGTAGAGAGATCTTAACTCTTTATTATTTTTTGCGGCATATAAACTAAAAAATCGATATATTTATAGTTAAGAAATTATATTTGATATGAATAAATGGTGAAATTAATTATGGCGAAATAGATCTCTGTTCAATATGGATAAATGATATACGCATTTTAAGTATACTTATATTTTCTGAGTAACTCTAGATATATTAATATTTAAGATTCTAGAATCAAACACCAATGAGTAAATTATGAAAATATTGTTATTTGAGTAAAATAGTGGAATAGTTACATTTAATAGTTGGGTATTTAAATGGAATAATACTTCATTACGAAAAACAAAGTTATATAACCTTGAATATTTTTTATTAATAATATATATATATATATATATATATAATATGTATTTTTGATTAGAGGATGAGTACAATTTCAACATTGATGTAGAATCTATATTCAATCAAATGAATTATATAAATATTTATTTGATTGAATTAATTACTACTTTTATTTAACGTACAAGGTAATCTAATTTTAATATATATTAATATTTCTATAATCTTATGAACGTTTTAAATTAAAAAAAAACAATTAATAATATTAAGAAAATTTTTTAAAAATATCATTAGTAATGAAGCTGTTATTTTTTTTCTATTTTTGCATGGAATCTAATTTTGATTAAAGTTTACGAATTTTTATTTAAATCACATAATTATTATAACATTTGAAATATTTCGGCACACTATACTCATCAACCTCAAAAAATGATGCCTAGCGGGCAACGTCTCGGTCCAAAAATTTTATTCCTCTTAAAAAACCACACTCCGAATGTATACCCGTAAGCTGCCGAAAATACATCGTCTCTTAAAAAGTTTCTCTTTAATTTTTATGAAGAGGAGAGGAGGAACAATTATCAATATATTCTTATTTAAAAAGTGGATCTTTCATTTCAAAATTCGAATATATATATTTCAAATTTGCCTGGTTAATGAAAATCGATTGGAGCCATCAGTTTAAAATCAGAGCTGAGAATTATATTTCAAATTTGCCTCGTTAATTAATATATATTTAATGTTTCTTAATTTAAAATCTATTAGTGTTTTTTCGTTTTCATTCGAGTTCAAATGAATACAATATTATTCTAAACACAAAAGTCGTAAATCAAAAATATATAGTTTTTAGTAAAAGAAATCAAGATATAAATATTAGTGACGTTGGTCTAGTGCTAGAGCTGATGACCATAGTGCAGAGTTCGTGGTTCTGATTCTAGGCAATGATTTAAATTTTTAGAAATTTTATAAAAACGTTCTGTTATAGATCTAAATAATAACTATTATATTCAACATTCTGACAATATATATTATTCTTCCTTCAATTTCCAATAAAAATTCAAACTTTAATATCTTATGTAAGATATTATATTTCCAGAAAAGCTAAGTCGGTTTATGATAAAAAAATCATTTGTTTAGATATAATAAGAGGTTTCACTAGAAGTAGGCGACGACAGTTCTGGAAATTGTTTTGATATTAAGACGTATCTAATAGAATAAAATAAGATCATTCTAGAATATAATATATTTGGATTCAGCCGGCTCTACCATCGCGTCACTCGACTCTCGGCTCACCGAAGAACCATTTCCACTGTACTACGAAATACTATCACGGTGTCGGTTCAGTCGAGCTGAAATCAATTATCCCCCTAAAGCCCTCTTTACGAGAAACACGCGGTTTTCAAACGCTCAGCACCCCTTAAGCGTTGTCAAATTTGCGAAAAGTCGAACAAGCGCTTTCGCCAACTCTTTTATCCCTATGAACTCCAGAGACTGGAACTCGCTCCACCCTGCTAATCAACTCACCATGAACATAATATTGAAGCATTGAGGCCGTAATCCCACAGATGCCTTCTGGCCCCTCACCATTACGCGCTAAAAATTCTTTCTTCTTCTTTACGATGGAGAGGCCATAGAAGTTGCCTTTTTGTGGTCTTCTCGTATTTTATTAAAAAGCCCTAAATTTACGGCCACACGTGGAATGGATTCCATATATCTTTATATATATAAAAATATCTTTTGAAATAATAAGAGTTCATTAAAAATGCTCAACTCCTCGGCGTATTTTGTATAAATAAATTGTTTTTTTCGAATGTGATGAATAAAAATGAGATTGATTAGAATAGGCTCTTTCTCCTTATTTGATTCACTAAAATATTTCATTTTATTAAATTATAATAAAAATAACATAATTACGTTACGTGAGAGCGTAGGTTTCGTTTTCTTTCATTTTTTTTTCAATAAACCCTCAATTAGACTAGACACAGTTGTATTTGAAAGAATGTGAAAATTCTTCGATTATTCGGTCAAATTCAAACGAGTATAACTGTATATATATCTATCTGATAATCCTGTATTTCTATATACTGGTAGATTAGTTTGTAGTTGAATTGCGTGCAAAGTTTTCATATGTAAGCATTTTTACTCCCACATACACTAAGACATTATGCAAACAACACTGTTTTACATACTATTCAAATGAAGTTGTCTTATAATCGATTCCATTCTTTTCTACTACACTTACACTTACATATACCTTCGAGTAATTAATAAAAAATTTTTTTTTTGTAAATTAATTTGAAAATTCAATCGATGTAAAATAATGATATGCTACGTGTGGTATTCTGAAACTTATATCCACTATTCATGAAATTCTTGTTGATTTCGATAACAAAATATTTGTGAAAGCTCATTTCTAGTGCGAAAACTTCGCCTAGGCAGGCTCTCTTGCTGAAAAATGCATTGTATCCTGGAAGTCTTCTGATAGAGATTGCACCAAAAAACATAGCGATATTAATTTACATAACCCCTAAACATTTTTCCCTATTCAATTTTTACCTAAATTTGGGGTTAATTTTTTGGTATTCTTAAAAGTCTTCTGAAAGTTATCTTGTAAGATATTTTTAAATCTAAATTTTCATAAGTATTAGTATATGGCAAACAGGCATTATTTATTTTATTATTTATATATTTATTTTGCGAATAATATTTGTATGCCAAGTTCTATTTAGAAAATAACCTCTAAGTCTGGACTATCTGACAGAATTTTCAATCGTAAATGATCTTTTCTTAAATTAAATTGATGTCAGATGAAAATCAGAAAATCTTAATAAAAAAAGTTTGCTTGTTTTTAAATTTCTTTATTATTTCATTAGTTTTTAATTTTGACACAAATGATTATACATGATACCTTCTGTTCTTCTTGAAATTAAATTGCTGTTTGTTTTTAATTAACAAATGTATAAATCATAACAAAACAGGTTGTGTTCTACAAATAAAGTTGGTTTGAAGTGTGGTTAGTTTTTTATATAACTTGGAAACAAATCTTATTTAATTTTTAACCGACTTCAAAAAAAGGAGCAATTCTCTATTCAGACTGAATTTTTTTTTTTTTTTTTTTGTGCCTATGTTACCTCATATCTCCGCCAATTGTCAACCGATTTTGAAAATTTTTTTTGCATTGGGTCCAGTCTAGCTTCCGATTGGTCCCATTTTTTTTCGATTTTTTCATAGGTATTAGACCTTTTTTATTATGTTTAGGTTTGTTTAGACCTAACCTCTTTGTTTATGAACCGATTTCGATGGTTCTTTTTTTATCCGAAAGGGGTGTCTTAGGGATGGTGTCATATTAATTTGGTCAAGTTCTGATGATATGATCACTATTAATAACATCACTAAAAAAGAGAAAAATAAAAATTTTTAAGAAAAAAATAAAAAACCGACTTCAAAAAATTAAATGCAACAAATATAAAATACACTAAAAGGTATAAAATAATTATTATCTTATTTAGTTACAACTAAACGACGAAATATTAACACGAAATTACTTTTTGAAGTCGGTGCCAAACATATACCTTTTATGAATCGCACTCGACGGATCTTACTTAGTACGTTTGGCGGGTACGCTCGCTTATAGGTATAGTTTGTTTGGCACCGACTTCAAAAAGTAATTTCGTGTTAATATTTCGTCGTTTAGTTGTAACTAAATAAGATAATAATTATTTTATACCTTTTTAGTGTATTTTTATTTGTTGCATTTAATTTTTTGAAGTCGGTTTTATTTTTTTCTTAAAAAATTTTTTATGTTTTTATTTCAGATCCTATGCGATTTATTTTTATTATTATTTTTCCGTTTATTTTTTATAATGTTTATCATGTATGACCGTCACTGTGGGCAAAAATGGTGCGCGAGTAAGCAAACAAACACATAATATATATGTGGACCATTAGGAAGCTTGAAGTGCAAAAACTGGGTGCGGGGTGGGGTGGATGTTGGAGGTGCGGGAGGTGGGGTGCAGTTGTGGGGGATCCGGTGGTGAGGGGCGCGGTTGGGGTGGGTTGGGCGGAGTGGGGGTGTAGTGGTGTGGGCTCAGGGGTTACCGTGCAAAACTTGGGGATTGGCGCTTGAGCCCGAACGGTTGGTCGGGAGAAAAATCTAAATTATGAAATTTTGTTGGAAATCTTATGAACTTTCATTTTGAATAGGGAAGGTTGTTTATGAAAAGTTGATAGTTTTCGAGTTATAACGAAAAACCGCCAAAAATGGAAATTTTCAACTTTTATTGGCATTTTCTACAATGTTGCGCCACGAAATTTTGAACGAAGTCTCGTTCGAACAAGCGCCTAATATATAACTAAGCAAAAAATCAAGAACTACTTTATTATGCAGCTGGCTTGTTTAATGAATACTATTTCTGGTAAAAAACTTCATTAAGTTATTCTTACTATCTTAAAACTTTTTGTCGTTTCTGCAATTCTCTTGTATTAACTATATGGATATCATATAGTCTTTTATTCTTAATTATTTTTGTGGTTGTGCAATTACTATTATTATTGAATTGTATGATGCTTTGCTGAAGTAGCTAATATTAAAATTATTATTATTAATTAATTTATTTGTTTGTTGTTTTTATTGATAAAATGGGTATTCTACCTGAGAGTTACTGTTATGTAATCTGCTTTTTTATAAACTGAGTTTTAGTTGCTTCAACTTTATTCAAAAAATGGAAAATCAAAGATTAACATTTTTCAAACCGTCTCATTGGACTAATAAATTGTAAAAAAAAAAAAAAAAAATTTTTTGTTTATTTTTCAATTAACAGGTGTCTAAATCATAGCAAAACAGGTGTGTTTTAAATAAAGTGGTTGAAGTGTGGTTTTTTTTATATAACTTGGAAACAAATCTTATTTAATTTTATGTTATATATATATATAGGTATATGACCTTAATAGACTAAGATCCCTTCCAGGCTTGTATTGTAAATTCATGCTACCTCGAGTTTCTAATGAAATTAATATTTTGATAATATAATGTGTTAATAAGCAAACTTAACATTAGGGTCGACATCCAATTTACTCTGGATAGCTATTTTTAATAAAAAATTAAAGTTGTTAATTTTATTACATAAATGTACATAGTTATCAAATTAAATATACCAATAAGGAGAGTAAAATATATATATATATCGTATAAATTGAGTCATGTCACCATACATGATCCAGGACAGTGTAACAAGTACTAATTAGTATTTTTGCGTTAGTTCACTTTATTATTATATATGATTAATAATAACTTGCATCATTTAATGCACAAAATTTGCCAAAATAATTATTATCTTCACAGTTACAATAAATGACGAAATATTAACATGAAATTACTTTTTGAAGTCGGTGCCAAACAAACTATATAAGCAAACAGTGCCGCCAAACGTACTAAGTAGATCCGTCGATTTCGATTCATAAAATGTATGTTTGGCACCGACTTCAAAAAGTAATTTCATATTATCATTTAGTTAGCATTCATAAGATAATTATTTGCCTTTTAGTGTATTTTATTTGATTTTAAGTTATTATTATTTTTATTCATTGCATTATTTTTTGAAGTCAGTTTTTTATTTTTTTTATTAGTTTTTTTCTATTTTTAGTGATGTTGTCTTGATGACTTAATATATTGCATGCAACTCAAGAAGCGTCGGGCGAATGAATCAAGTAATGATAATAAAATTAAATTAATAAATATAGAAAATTCTCAAAGAGCATTTGCGAGACTTTAATGATCTTTGAATTTTTATAAAAATTTTATTGCTATATTTGGTCTTTAAATTAACATAATTAAATTTTTACATTATTTTCATTATTTTGATCCTATTTTTAGAACTTGACAAAATTAATATGGGATCATCCTAAGATACCCTTTCAATAATAAAAATCACTAGAATCTATAAAAAATTGACTGAATTATTTAACAAAAAAGGTCCAATACCAATGAAAAAAAAAACAGTTAATCACAACTGTTCGACTACATTAAAATATTAAATCGTTCACATTTGAAATACAGTGTATGAAATTTAAAAAAAAAAAAAAATCAATTAGAATAGGGATTTCATAGCACACAGTCAGTTAATTTATTGTGAATGAATGAATGAATTAATTAATTAATTTATTTTATTTTTTTATAAAAAATAGCTATGCCTTTAATTGGATGTCGACCCTATCAAGTTTTATTTATTAATACATTATATTATAAATTTTTGATATGTGAAAGGTGGACCTAAGTCAGGATCTTATACTAGACAATTCTTTAAAGTTCCTCTTAACGTTTTATTTCATTCTTCTTAAAAACAAAGGTATTTTCAAAAACATGTATGGGGAAATAATTTTCCTAATAACAAGCGCTATCAACATACTTCGAATAAGGCACGAGTTTTCGTGTGTTAATAGTTATAAGTTCTTCTAATGCAAAGGTGACAATCTCCAAGGGTGTGTTTCTGTCTCATTCGTTTGCTCTTATATACTTAGGCCGCCAAGCCTTTGAGTCCACTCTCCTTGTGTGGTCATACACATCACCCAGCCACAATGCAGATATTACCAAAACCAGTTCTTTTTGTCTCCACTACCCTTTACCAATTTAATCAAAAATTAAGCCCTACACTGTAGAAGAGAGAGGGTACAAAAACAGGTAAAGTTGGTTTTGCAGGCAAAAAAACAAACCTCCGTATTACAGGTAATATTACAATTCACTAAGTAATTATATACATGTGTGTATAACGTATATTTCTACTACCACCTCTTATAATTATTTGTAAATTTTATTATAAATATTGAGACATATAATTTGATCTCTGATAATTTGCTTGTGCAGGAATTGAAATGTTCAGATATCTATTTAATGGGTTTGAACGAGGAATTCATAGAGCGGATTTATCACTGTCTGTGTGTGTATATAGATATATAATTACATATTAGACTCATGTAGCGGATAAATACCATAAATATGCCAATCTTATTAAAATATTATAAGCTTTCTGAATCTTGGAATTTTTAAAAAATTAAAAATTAATTTAAATATTTAATACTATTTGTAACGGGCAATATAGTGATAATTTGATACTCTTATTAAACGAGCAAAAAATTGTGTAATGTATATATATATATATCTAATCGGGTTCTCGAAAACGGCTCTAACGATTTGGATGAAATTCACGAGTCTGGAGGGTTTTGTGTTGGACATTCGATCTGTCACGGTCTCATCTTTCGGCTAAGTTGTTTTTGATGAGTTTTTTGTTAATTGAAATAATTATTCACAGGTGGTTGTCTCGATAAAAATGTATATTTACATTTTTATTCAATTTCTTTTAATAAATAATTGGTTATTTTAATTTTATATCCCACAATAAGATCATTATAATTATTATTATATATATTAAAAGTTAGAAAATTTAATTGATGAGATGAAAAGGACAGAATTGACGGGATAGGGAGAGAGATAATATACCAATCGACTTGATTGGGGAATAATGGAATTGAAATAATTATCGGAAAAGAGGTTTTTTATCTAATTAGATTTTCCTCTTATTAAAAACAAGGACTAAAGATGAATAAGGACACTCGATGGTGGAGAAGTAATCTCCGGAATCGAAGCAAAAAATACAATGTATACATTAATTAATGTAAAATAATTGGTTTAATAAAATTTATAAAAAAAAATTAAAAAAAAATTTAATTGATTAAAAATCGAATTTTAAATCCCACAAGCATATTTTTCTGTATTAGAATTTGGCAATTTAATTGATGAACTCAACAATTGTTATTTAATTAAAAAAAAATTATTATAGGGTATTTATTTTATTTTTTTTTTTATAAATTTTATTAAACCAATTATTTTACATTAATTAATGTATACCATGTATTTTAGCTTCGATTCCGGAGATTGCTTCTCCACCATCGAGTGTCCTTATTTATCTTTAGTCCTTGTTTTTAATAAGAGGAAAAATCTAATTAGATAAAAACCTCTTTTCCGATAATTATTTCAATTCCATTATTCCCCAATCAAGTCGATTGGATCTCACCTCCTCTCCCTCCCATTCTCCTCATTCCATCCTTTTCAGGGTATTTATTTATATACCTATACATGTATACATATATACACATAATCTGTGGGCCACTACAAGACTTGAAATGCAAAAACTGGGTGAGCGGGCGGGGGCGAGGGTGGAGGTGACGGTGGGGGAGATGTAGGGGCCCTGCGGTGGGCAGAGGACAATTAGGAAAGATAGAGCTGGTGGAGGGGTGAGGACGGAATTGGGGTGGGGACGTATGTGGGGGTGGAGGAGCCGGAGGAGTTAGAGGGAGTGAAAAATGGTGGATGTCCGGGGGGCGAGGGGATTAATTTATATCTTATACTAAAGCAAAAGTTTATGACCATAGCATAAATATAACTGAGGGGCCAGGTTGTATGGTAAAGTCAAGTGGATAGCCACGGCTCAGAACTTAAAACAAACTTCTTTTTATAAATCACCTTTCCTCAGCTTCAAAAAATCAGAAATTATAGAAATAAACTGTGATATACTGGATTTTACTTCTTTTGACTATTTCTGTAACAAAACGCGTCTTGAATTGAAAATAGTATAAAAATAAAAATGTATTAATTACAGAAAGGTCGCCACTAACCAGAGAGCATAAGAAGTGAGGATGAAAGATGGTAAATCTTTCAACTACTAATTTCATCAATAGCTTGGATAAGAAAAAGACTCCAAATGTTGATATTATGTCATTAATCCTTCTCTTTCCTCTCAGGTTAGATAATTAAGTTTAATTATTTTGAAATTTGTGGTTTAATTTTGATTTAAAAATTTGAAAATATTTCAAAAAAAGAACTTAAGCTTATATATTTAGAAGGTTTTGAGAATTAGGTTGGTAGGTTAATTAAAAATAAAAAAAGGTATTCTTTTTTTTATAAGCAAAAATATATAAAAATTTATTCAAATAAAAGAAAAAAAGAAAGATGAATAGGATTTTTGAAAAAAGGGGAGTTCCTGCAAAGTTGTCTTTGAGTTACAGATGTATAAAAAAATTCAAAATATGAGGAAAATATCAAGAATATTAACATTAAAATATTACCTTAAAAATATTTTATAAGATTATTTATATGTGTTTGCTGATATCTATTTGCTTTTTAATATATGTTAAATATCTTTCAGATATTGAATTTTCAGTCGAAAATTGTGAACAAATTTTCTTTTATGTTTTAAAGATATGGATCAATTACTAAAATGACCTATTAGGTATGGCTATGCAAAAAGAAAAAAATGGCCAAATAAGCCTTATTCCTCATAGAATAGGCTGATGTTTCTCTTTCAGGAGTATTTCTTGTTCATAAAATCGAACAAAAATTATTTATTGCAAGATTAATAAACTGGCTCTGATTCAACGCCTCAAAGGAATGTAATACAATTTCAGGGTCAATCAACCCCTGAACAAGCATTAAATGTACAAGCTAATATTTTAGTAAGAAAATCGAAATAAATTACTAGTAAAATTTTTAAACACTGCGATAAAAATTCATTGGGCAAGTTACCTGTCAGAAGAGCAAAAAAGCGTATGAAAAAGCGGCCGAGCAGTACTCTTCCATAAAACTATATATGAGAATTATTTTGTCTATGTTTAAAACGTGGGCCTTTTGAAATTGACCAATGAAAAAATAACTCAAATAAATTGGCGTTAACACTGCTCTGTATGGTAAACCCAAAAAAAGTCAAATTTTACGAGCGAAAAAAAATTCAGTCGAATAGAACCTCCTCCTTTTTTTAGAAGTCGGATTTAAAATTTCTAGAAAATAATCTCCCTTTTCAGCTGTATACCAAATTTCCTAGTTTTACTATTTTTGAGCAAACTTAAAAGGAGGAGGGTTTATATATTCGACTGATTTTTTTTTTTTTTTTTTTTGTGGGCTATGTTTACCTCATATCTCCGCCAATTGTCAACCGATTTTTGAAAATAATTTTGCATTGGGTCCAGTCTAGCTTCCGATTGGTCCCATTTTTTTCGATTTTTTCATAGGTATTAGACCTTTTTTATTAGGTTTGTTTAGACCTAACCTCTTTGTTTATGAGACCGATTTCGATGGTTCTTTTTTTATCCGAAGAGGGTGTCTTAGGGATGGTGTCATATTAATTTGGTCAAGTTCTGATGATATGATCACTATTAATAACATCACTAAAAGAGAAAAATAAAAATAATTTTTAAAGAAAAAAATAAAAACCGACTTCAAAAAATTAAATGCAACAAATAAAATACACTAAAAGGTATAAATAATTATTATCTTATTTAGTTACAACTAAACGACGAAATATTAACATGAAATTACTTTTTGAAGTTGGTGCCAAACATATACCTTTATGAATCGCACTCGACGGATCTTACTTAGTACGTTTGGCGAGTACGCTCGCTTATAGGTATAGTTTGTTTGGTACCGACTTCAAAAAGTAATTTCATGTTAATATTTCGTCGTTTGATTGTAACTAAATAAGATAATATTATTTTCTACCTCTTCGTGCTGTTGTAACGTTTATATTTGTTGCGTTGTGATGTCGGTTTTTATTTTTTTCTTAAAAATTTTTATTTTTCTCTGATAGCTGACAGAAAATTTCTCCTTTTTTTTTTCTTTTTAAATAATTCTCCAAATATTCATGTCAATTGAATAGGTCTATTTGAAAAACCCCATCTCTATCTAACCTCGATGAAATCCTAAGACGTCCTGTTGACCTTGAAGGCATATTCTCTACCCTAATTGTCATCGAATGTTATTTTTTTCCTCATTCCGAGTTCGTAGTCGTCGTCTATAATCAAATTATTAAATGTCATTCAGAGACGATTTTCTTTTAAATAATTTTTTTGTTTTTTCTGAGACAGGCGAGAGTATAACAGGTTCCAGGTTGTTGCAAGCGCGCAATGCTTGCTTGTATAATGCCCAAGTTTTCCAGGCGGGCGGCCATCTTGCCTTGATTCCGAGTACTCCAGCTAAGTTTTCTCCTCTACTATTGGTCCTGGCTTTTGTTCTCCCTGGTCTCGACCAATCCTTCCGTCGTCTTATGCCGTTTGCGCTGGGCTTGGCACTGAATTCCTTTTCCTTTTAATGATAATCATCCAACGGTTCTCCATCTCGCTCTGGCATTCACAACTGTTGATTACACCGCGACAATTACATTGCATCTGCTCTTCTTTCGAAACGAACGAGCGAAAAAATAAATAAATAAATACCTGAGCGCACGAGCTCAAGCTTAATGATTAATCTAAACGGAAACAATTTTTAGATTTTTAAAAATAATTATATTATATTATAGCATACATCGAAGAGTTAATATATGAAATTTAAGACAAAGAAATATGGAAAATCATACTTGGTCAATTTTTTAGATTTAAAAATTCCAAAAATCAAAAGTTGGATATTTCATAGAGCGGTTTTACTTGCAAGTGGTGTAAGTCCATTTATTAGTATTTCGAGATATTTAAGGATTTGTATTTGAATGGTTTGAAAAGTATTAGATGGGTAGGAGAAATACGGACATAAAAACACAATTTTTAAGAAAAAAATAAAAACCGACTCCAAAAAGTACTAAATGCAACAAAATAAAATTACACTAAAAGGTATAAAATAATTATTATCTTATTTAGTTGCATTTAAACGACGAAGCATCAACATGAAACTACTCTTTTGAAGTCGTTGTGACCACTACAAGCGATACCTATACTTGAGCGTAGCCGCCAAACGTACTCAGTAAGATCACGTCGAGTGCGATTCTTAAAAGGTATATGTTTGGCACCGACTTCAAAAGTAGATTCACACGCACACACACGCACTCGTCCTAGATGGATTTAAGTTGTAACTAAATGAGATCATCAATTATTTTATACCTTTTGGTGTTAATTTTATTTGTTGCATTTAGTTTTTGAAGTCGGTTTTATTTTTTCTTGGAAATTATTTTATTTTTCATCTTTTTTGATGAGTGTCATTAATGGTGATCTTATCATCCAGAACTTGACCAAATTAGTCTATGACTATTCCATCCCTAAGACACCCCCTTTCGGATGAAAAAAGGAACAACGATCGAAATCGGTTCAAAAACAAACGAAAAAGTTGGTCTAAAATATTCTTAAAAAATTTTGAAAAAATAAAAAAGCTTAAAAATTAAATGCAACAATAAAATACACCAAAAGGTATAAAATAATTAAATCATATTTAGTTACAACTAAACGACGAAATATTAACACGAAATTACTTTTAAAATCAGTGCCAAACCAACCACTATATGAGCATCCCGCCAACATATAAGATCAGGCGAGTGCGATTCATAAAGGTATATCTTTAACAACCTCAAAAAACAATTTTATAATAATATCGTTTGTAGATAATAATTATTTTAATGAATGTTAATTGTTGCATTAATTTTGAAATCGATTTCTTTGTCATAAATTTATTTTCTTTTAAATTATTAATAGTGATTATCATCAGAACTTAACAAATATAGCTACACAAGACCCCCCTTTGGATAAAAAAGACACTAAAATGGTTTAAAAAAAAAGTTAGGTCACAACAAACCTAACAAAAAGGTATACTATGAAAAAATCGAAAAAAATGGGACCAATCAGATAGACTGAACCAAATGCAAAAAATTTTCAAAATCTAGTTAAAAGTAAAGGAGTATGAGGTAACATAGGCACAAAAAAAAAAAAAAAAAAAAAATTCAGATAAGGAATACCCTCATAGCTTTTTTAAAGGAGTCAGTTAAAAGTTCTAGCCCTAGGCATCATCAGGACCAATCAGAGAACTACAGACCCTGGACCTAAATACAAAAAAAATTTTAAAATCAGTTGACAATTGGCGGAGATATGAGGTAACATAGGCACAAAAAAAAAAAAAAAAAATTCAGTCGAATAGAACCTCCCTCCTTTTTTGAAGTCAGTTGCAAACAGCATAGGGTTTATTTTTTGGTCTTTCAGAAACTCATTGAGAGGATAGTTTTAGAATTGGTTGAATTAATTAAAGTATGATGGGACACCGATTATTTGAAATATCAGTGAACCTAATAAATTTGGTACTATCATTGTGTTTCTAATGATTGTGCAAGTGGATGTTTTGATCACACTTTGGAAAAGGTATATATCTTTGAGACAAGCGGGATTACATCTTCAAGTAGTCTAGAGTCATTCTGATTCTGCAATTCAATTAACACAGAGCCTATGTACATTTACTTGTCACAGCATTATAGAATCAGTCTGTTGGTACAAGTGGATATTTGTATTTAATTACATTCGTTTTAAGTCTTCGTATGTTGGATAAAAACTAGATTCTCATTGTGCTCTGCATTCTGATGTTTGCACGTCACAGAGTTTAATCTTTCCGTTTTGATTCAGGTTTGAATCATTTGTGGAATGTCTACAATTCGTGTGTATCATATCATACTATGATAATCTTCAGTAAAGGGATCATCTAACACCTCTAGACAGAATCATTGTCATTCTCTGATGTGATGTGTGTGTGTTCAGTGTCACAGAGTGGATCCATCTATCATAGAGCCGTCTCACTCTGATGTCTCCTTCTGCTTTTGACGTCCAATCCTATGCTAGAAAAGCCTTCGTTGTCTTCTCATGTCCTCAGAGCCCTCTACCTTCTGTGTGAGAAAGTGCATTCATGTCACACTGAGTTGAACTCTTCCGTTGATGTTGGTATTTTGCTCCAGTTATTAAAAATCACTACATTTGATTCATGATTAAGTCAATCTCATATTCTTTATAATCTCATTAACGAAAAGCATAGAAAGCCTCATCGGAAATGCCTGGCAGAACTACTATGCAAAGACGTTCCAAGATTTTCACCCTTATCAATGACGCAGGATCATGACATCTGGTCTCACAAATGAAAACATTGAGCAATAAATGATACTGAAATCTTTTTTTTTTTTTTTGTAAATTTAACAAATAAAAACAGTGACTTGAATGATACATCTCAATGGCAGAAATCTGTGAAGTTCTGGCTTCTTATTCAGGAGTCAAGCGATTTTACAAACCCCAGCCTCTGGCATCTTCGCAGGCTGATGCTTTCTATCATCTTTGACTTCTGTCTGCATTCCAATCGTCTTGCCCTTGCTGCAATTTATGATTCAAGAGAAGCAGGCGTCAGTGTTGACGAATTCCTGCGACTCCCTCGACTCGCTGGCTCATCGAAGAGATGTCTCACCCTTTCCTTTTCTATAGGCCATCTTGGCAGGTGCTCTGACGAGATAAAATCAATAATTCCCCCAAAGCATACTTTGCACATAACACACGTTTTGCCGACTCCCAGCATGGGTGGAAAAATTTGGGACCACTTCATTTCGCGAATACATATATCCCCATATGACTTAAGGAATGGAACTCTCTCCCAGCCTCTATGCTTGCTTCCTGATCTTCAAACCTTCAAAATGGGGTGCATGAGCACCTGTGTTCTTCCTCCTCTGCCAAAATCGCTTTCCACTTCTCTTCAGTAATGAGGTCTTTAGAGTCATCAGGGCTACATCTTTTCTGGGTCTGCACCCCTTCTTGCATTCGGTCTTTATTAAAAAAAAAAAATTTTGTGTGCATAAATTTAACATTATCAATTATTTTGCTTTGATATGAAAATACTTTTGTCGTTTTGAAATTTTAGGGATGCGCAGTATCACTGGCATCCATAGAACGCACCACCTATATACCTGACAAAATGTGTGTATAATAATCATATTACTATACAAACATTAATTGTACTTTGTGTATAGATACATATATGATGAGTCAACAAAGTATGAAGAAAAATAGGAAAACATCAGAGTTATTCAAATAAATAATTGTATTACTATGAGATTTTATAGTTCCTTATAAACTTAGCTAATAACCTTCTTTAGATTAAAATCTAGATTCCAATGAAAAAGCACCGACGTTTATTTAATTTGCTTCAAGTGTTCTTTTTTGTGCAAGGAGTTGTGTGATTCATTTACTTTTTAATAATAAATAAGGTATTCTTTGTAGCGCAGAAAAGGATGCCTAAATTTTGGCGTTAAGAAACTTATTACAGATGAGTTTTGTTTTTAATATACATAAATCGCCTTTTAATCAAGTTTAATATAATTTATTTATGTTATATGTCTCAGGATTGGAACAAAGGCATTTCAAAATGGCAAAAGTATAGTATGCTTCTATTGGAAATGTTTTTCTCTTATAATATGGTTCAAAGCCAGCGTTTCAGGAGTTCAAAGATTGATGAAAGAATCACATAGTACTCTTCCTTCTTGTCTCCTCTTTCAGTGTTAATTGGTGTCTGTGCGCTTGAAGAAAAAAATTTTTAAAAAAAAATAAAAACCGACTTCAAAAAATTAAAACAAGCGTATAAAAATGCTAAAAGGTACTTAATTAATTATTATATTTTTGAACCACAGCTGGCGGTAAATATGCTTTAATTACTTTTTAAAGTCATTTTCAACAAACTCTTCTTTTAATGACGGCGCACCGAGCACTAGTAAGATCCGTCGAGTGCGATTTCACCATCAAGGTGTATATGTTTTTCAACACTAGTAAGTTCGTGTTAATATTAATCAATTTCGTCATTACAGACTAATGACTTCTCAATAGACACACCTTTTGATCTTTTATATTTAGTTGCTACATTAAATTTTTTGAAGTCGGTTTCTATTTTTCTTAAAGTATTTTTTATTTCTCTTTTCTCTTTTTAGTCGATGTTCAGTAATTATGATGATCGCTATATCATCAGAACTTGACCAAATTAATATGACACCATCCCTAAGGCACCCCCGCTCGGTTCAAAGAAACCCATCGAAATCGGTTCGCAAACAAAGGGGTTGGGTCTATTCAATTCTCTAATAAAAGAGTCTAATACCTATATGAAAAATCGAAAAAATGGGACCAATCAGCAAGCTAGACTGGACCCATGTACGAAAAATTTCAAAATCGGTTGAGAATTGGCGGAGATGCCGAGTAGCTACTGACACAGAAGCACAAAAAAAAAAATTCAGTCGAATAGAGAACCTCCTCCTTTTTGGAAGTCAGTTAGAAAACAATTTTCTTTATCTTATTATATTAAACGAATAAGCACTGAATATATATATATATATATAAATTATGTTCCAAAACCTTTATAATCTTTTTAAAGGAAGGAGGCAATGTTGTTGAAGCTTTTTTGCGAATTATCTGAATGCTTTATTTTTGTTGTCGGACTTTCTGGATAATGAAGGAGCGGGTTTGGAAGATTCTTCTTTGGAAAGTTTTGGTGTTTGTTAAAGTTACAGTACCAGTATTTTGACCAATGAACGAAAGTACATGGATTTATCATCCTGTTTATCTAATTTTAGAACACACTTGCTTGAATCTTGGACGAATGAAAGTTTATTGAATTCAATCTGTACGGTTTGGATGTTAAAATACCACGGATCTTAGCCGTTCAGGGTCCCTCAAGTTTGGAGACTAAACCCAGGAGAATTTCGTGTGATACGGATGTTGGGTGGTACGGATTAACCGTTTCGTTGGTCACTATAGCGTGACCAGTACTCACATAACAGGGGCGAAAATTCGCAGCAGGAAACTTGGGTCCTAGGAGGCCGAATTCGGTTCGGTTGCAAAGCCGTCTGTATTCTTCTTCTGAACAATTCCTCCCGGGCTCGCGGTCCAATCGATGACCCTTCAAACAATCTGCTTGGGGCTGCGGTAGCCTTTTTATATGGTTTTTCCAGTTGCTGATACTGCATAAGTTTGTAGATGAGCGGGAGGACGAGGAAGATTGCTTCAGGCAGCGTGAGAAAGCAAGCTAAACGTTTTGCTAGTAGCTACAGGGGGAAGTGGAAGAAATGGGAATCTTTAACTCCTCCTAAAATTGAGCTTCCGCGAATGAAATTTGTAGCTGAAGCTCGCTTTCTTGGTTGATTAGGGGCAAAATAACATCTCTTTTGTATTTGTTATTAAGTATAATATTATAAAAGTTAAAAAGTATTGGTAACAATAATTAAAAATGCGTGTTAATATAATTCTTGCTTTATTTTCAGAACAGTCTTTTATTTCGTTTCCCTTTACAATTTTGACATCACGTTGTTTAGCGTGAATCTCTACTTCTCTTTCTCATTTATTAATGTATTATAAATTATATTCTTTATTTGTAATAAGAGGTATTTCCTCAGTGATATTGAATTTCCAAAAAATAATATTAATTCTGTCATTACAAAGCAATTCTTTGCATTTATTTATTTTATGTAAACCAATCTTTAGTAGTGTGCGTGTCTTTACATTAATTGATACTTATTATTAAAAATGCATTAATATTATTATTTATTGGTATGTTTTACTATGATAAGGCTTGTGTGTATTTTAATATGTGTGTTATTATTCTTTTTTATTAATAGTTCCTTAAACATAGTTTGAAATTTATAACTAACACTGTGTCATCACTATTTTCACTTTATACAAAAGATTTGCTTATTTAGATACATACAGTTCTGCTTTATAGACATATTGTATATATTTTGTGAAACAGTCTTAATTAATTATTCATTATTAATTTTTACTGAGCAAAAGGTGTAAGTGGTATATATTTTTCTGTAGTTATAGTGCATTATTTATCTAATATTATATCCACATTATTTTTATTTAATTTATAATCCGGTTTTACAAAAGATATTGAAATGATCTAAAATCTTCAAATTCTTTATATTCAGTTTATAATGTACCTGTGTGTTTTGTTAAATGATAACATATATAATATTCTTAGTTTTAAAGGTAGAGATATTACAAATTTCTAAAATTGATAATGTAGGTGAAACTAAATTCGATTTTGAAACAACCGTATAAGTAAAAGGTATCTTCAACATTTCTTGCTAGTTCTCATTCGTCACTGTTTTAAGAGCAATTGCTCAAGTTTTCTTCATTGATTTGAATTCTATTTAGCTGGATATTAATTTTTGTCTACTATTTCGATTTTTGCACGATTTAGTAATTTATGTCATTTTTGCTTTTGTAATTTGTAATGTTGATTGTCCGAAAGTTGATTTAACAAGTTATCGTACCTTTGTGATCTTGCATCAATCATAGTACCTATTAAAAATTTAAATATTGAGCCAAAACCGTTAATGAGTCACGTTTTTGCCGTTTATGTGTTATCATGTTATTTAATTTGTGTTTTTGAGTTTCTAAATTAAATTTTAATAAGTTAAAGTAAGTGAAAGTTGTTCTTTGTAAAATTTATTATCAGTGAGGTGTTTATATTGAGAAAGTTTTCGATGGAATCGTTATCTGTATGTTTGTTTCATAGATGGTTTCTGGTCTGCTCTAGTAGTGATGAACGTAGTGGTATTTAATCAAAGAATAAATGCCTTTTGAATTTAATAAATGATGTCTGAAAAATGAGAATATCTGTTGTTTCTTAAAACATTTCAGTGGTGGCAGTTATAAAAGGTATCTGAAGAAATGAAATGACCTTTGATGGATGAATGTCTGATTTTATTCTATTTCTAATTCTAGTTCTGGATTAGTTTTAAACACAGTGGAACATACTAGATCATTTCACCACTTTCCTAATTTCAAAATATCATTTGTACATGTAACACGTTAGCACTTATCTATGCAAATTTGATTATTCTATTTTTAATTTACTATTTTCTATTCAATGTTTAGCAGCATAGTCAATTGTAGCTAAAGTAGTTTTACATTTGGTATGAGGATCAGGCCTTATAGCCTAAATAGTTCTGTGACATTCTGTGATCAGTACCTTAGCTCTGATTCAGTACCACAACAGTCAAATCTAAAATTTAGTCAGTATAATACACAGTGAATTTGATTTTCAGAATTTTATTGATTAAGTTTTCGAGGTCTTTTTATGTTTGATAGATGGATTTTTTCTGTTTTTTGGGGGTTTCGTTGGATAATTTTTCCCGTTTTTAAGTCTGGATTTATTTCTTTCAAAGTTTCCTGGTCGTATTTATTTTTAGTTTTAATGCATTTTTGCTTGTTTTGCACGAATATTTTTTCGGGGATTTCTGGTAATTTTTCTCTTTTTTTATTAAATGTCGAAATAACTTTTTCTTTATTAGAGACCAAATTTTTGTGGATTTTGTCGTAAAGTAAATTTGAGTTTTCCTTATGCATTCTTATATAGTCTGAGTATTCAATTGATTCCGTTGAAGTTTCAATGGGTGTTTCGCTATCTATATGACCGCTTTTTAGTTCGAATGGGCTAAATTTTGTGGCTGAATGTTTAGTATTATTATAGGCAATCAAGGCGTAGAGTACTTTATTTAAAATGGATAGATTTTTAAAGTTTTTTCTATTGTTAAAAATTCTAATATGCTCAATGAGGGTAGAATGGAAACGTTCAACAATTCCATTAGATTCTGGATGTTGAGATGAAGTGAAGTGGATATCAATTTTGTGGAGTTTGAGGAACTCCTGGAGAATACTATTTTTAAATTCTCCGCCGTTATCTGTTATAACTAATTTTGGTATATTATTATTCGCGATGTAATTTAACAGATTCTCAACAATTTCTATTGGTTGCAAAGAATTTATTGGGTAGGCTTGCGCAAATTTTGAAAAAGCATCTATTACTGTAAGAAATTTTTGTTTTTCCAGAGTAAGTGTGTCTAAATGAACTATCTCGAAAGGTTTTTTCGCGGTGGGAGTTAAATTTAATTCAAGCTTGAGAGGGTGCCTGTCATATTTTGACCTCTGGCAGGTATCACATTTATTTATATAATTTGTAATATCTTCTCTTTGCTTTGGCCAAAAGTATTGGGTTTTTAATTTATCGTGGGTTTCCTGTATTCCTCTATGATTTGTTTTGCCTTCATGATAGTTTGAGATAATCTCGGTCCTTTCTTCCGGATCCTCGATATCTCTTAATACTTTATTAGTCTTGAACAATTTTAGGTCATTTATATTAAAATGCTTAAGGATAATTCTTTCTATTTGTTCTAATGTTGTTGGGTCCGAATGAATGTAATAGTTGGGGCCGGGTACGATGTATTCTTTGATGAATTTTATAAGGTCTTTTTCGAAATTTTGTATTGATAAATTTACCATGAATCTTTGAAATTTTTGATCGAACATTTTTTTAATAATTATTGAAGTAGCGGGATCTTGAAAGGGTTTGATAACAATTTGGTTTAAGAAGTGGTTAATAGGTTTTTCTACTAATTTTATCGCGTCTATGTTTAACTGTTCCTGAGTAATTTCGTTTTGTGGAGGGTTATCTAGTAAATTTTCTAATGCCTCTATGTCAGGGGGTTCTGAGGGTTCTGGTCTGTCTATTAAGTCATTAGTTGGATTTTCTGGGTTGGTTTCGAAAGGTGTGGCAGAGGTAGAGGGTAGATTTGAGGTCTGTGAATCATTAATTTCTTTTTCTAATTGTGCAATTTCTTCGGGATTGATAGGAGTGTTAAAATTTTTCGGATCGTTAATCCACTCGTAGAAATCAATGGTTTTTCTAACATTGACATTAATTTCTGCGGGATTTCTGGACAAGGAGTCGGCTACATGATTTGATGTGCCTTTAATATAATTTATATCGAAAGTAAATTCACTTAATTTAGTTCTCCATCTAATGAATTTTGCATTTGGATCTTTCATATTAAACAACCATTGCAATGGCTTATGGTCGCTGAATATGTTAAAACGACGTCCGAATAAATGTGGGCGAAAGAATTTTGTCGCGAAAACTATGGCGAGAAGCTCTTTCTCGATTGGGCTATAATTTTGTTCCGCATTATTGAGTGTTCGACTGGCGTAAGCTATTGGCTTGTCTTGACCCATCGGTCCTTGCGACAACACAGCACCTATTGCATAGTTTGATGCGTCTGTCGTTAAATTAAATGGCTTAGTATAATCCGGGTATTGCAAAAGAGGTTTATTAGTTAGTAGTGTTTTACAGTATTCAAAACAATTTTTGTACTCCGGGTCTAAAATGTTAATTTTTGCGTTTTTCTTTAATAATTTAGTCAGTGGTTTAGTAATTTCGGCGAACGAAGAGATGAACTTCCGGTAGTATCCCAATAGCCCTAAGAAACTTTTAATTTGTTTGGCCGTGGTCGGAATTGGAAAATTTTGTATTGCTATAATTTTATCTGGATTCGGTTTTACTCCTTCTGGGGTCACGACATGACCTAAGAAAGATACCTCTTTTCTTAAGAATTCACATTTGTCAAGTTGAATTTTAAAGTTTGCTCTTGCGAGCCTATTGAAAACTAGCGTTAATCTTTCTACATGTTCTTGTAGACCGTTGGAGAAAATTATTATATCGTCTAAGTAGACGAGACAAATTTTATTCAACAGGCCTCTAAGAATGTCATCCATAGCACGTTGAAAGGTGCTTGGAGAGTTTTTTAATCCAAAAGGCATTCTACGGTATTGGTAATGGCCATGTTCCGTATTAAATGCGGTTTTTTCTTTGTCGGCTGGATTCATCTCTATTTGGTGAAATCCACTTGCCAAGTCTAGGGTCGAAAAATAATTACTGTTTCCTAACTTGTTTAAAATGTTATCTATATTGGGTATCGGATATTTATCATCTATGGTTTTTTCGTTTAATTTACGAAAATCCGTTACTAATCGCCATTTAGTTTTTCCCGATGCATCTGGTTTTTTTGCTACAATCCATAATGGGGAGCTCCAGGGTGAATAGGAGGGTTCTATAATATTTTGATTTAGGAGGTTCGCGACTTGCTCTTCTACCTCTTTACGGTGAATTTCAGGTAGTT
This sequence comes from Forficula auricularia, assembly GCA_024734495.1. Lineage (NCBI taxonomy): Eukaryota > Metazoa > Arthropoda > Insecta > Dermaptera > Forficulidae > Forficula > Forficula auricularia. The sequence continues at coordinate 92,722 of JALMQS010000207.1, forward strand.
TAAACTGTTTTGTGTAAATAGGGATATCGTCCTTAGTCCTGATGAAATGTTTTATTTGGTTAGTAAAGGTTAGAGGTTCGCCTTCATGATAAATTATGTTAGGGAATTTTTCTATTACTTTAGTAATTTCGCTAATTTCTTCTTTATTTAAATGATCGAATCTGAATTTTGAAAAAGTCGATATTTAAGTTATTAATTGAATTGTTCTTGGACTTGATATTAAGATAGTGAATTTTGAAATTTCTTTTGGGGGTTATTAGAAGATCATTCTCAAAATCAAATTTTGCCTTAAGTAAACGAATATTATCTAAGCCAAGTAAGATATCGAATTTAGAATGGAAATTATATAAGTGAAATTTTAAGGGAATATGTGTATTAAATATTTCAAAAAAGGGTCTTTTGATCGCGAAATTTTGGATACTAGATCCGTGAGCGGAAGTTACTTTAACATAACTAGGAAAAATAAATTTAGAAAATAATTTTTTAGCTAGATCGGGGGTAATGAAAGAGTTAGTACTCCCGGTATCTATGAAAATTTTTCTTTTTAACTGTGGGTGAACAATGAAGGGTAGCTCTGGAAGTGGGTCTTTTTGAATGAAGGGTGGAACACTAGAATTCGTTAGTTGTCTGGTGTCTGTAGGTCTGGAGTTTGTTCCGTGGGGTAGGTTATTTGTGGAAGTATTGGTTGGTCTGGGTACTTCGAGACTTCTATTTCTAAAAAATTCTGATCTAACTCATTTGTATTATAATTGTTGCTTCTTCTAATGGGGGTCGAATTAATAATGTTTTGTAAGTGGTTTCTTTGTTGCGGTGGAGTTCTATTTCTTTGTATGAAGGATCTTTGTTGAAAATTAGGTCGTGGGGTAAAATTTTGGTTGTTTTGAGGGGTGAAATTTCGTGGTGTAAAATTCTGAGGGGTAAAATTTCGAGGTGTAAAACTTTGATTGTGTTGGGGTGTGGAGTTTCGTGGTGTAAAACTTATATAATTTGTGTTTCTGTTTTCTACTGCAAATGTATTATTTAGGAGGCTTAGCGCTTCCTCTAATGTTTTTGGATCTTTCGTTCTAATCATTTTACCGATTTCATCTTTTAGACCAAAAAGAAAACTTTTTAGAGCTATTTCCTTAGCAAAATTTTGTAGTTGTAAATTATTTTGTTTATGAATTAATATGTAGTTAGTTAATAGATTTAAATATTGTTGAATTTTTTTGTAGAAGTCTAAAGGGGTTTCTGAGAATTGTTTTAGATGGGTAATTTGGTAGACTAACGTGGAGTCGTCACGTTTATCCCCGTAAGCTGATAGTAAAAAATTTTTTAGGTCCTCCCAAATATTAATATTTTGTGTAGAAAGGTAAATAGCTGCCTCTCCCTGAATTTTGGACTTGATTTTACTCATTAGGTACATTTTATCAGTGTTCGAGACTGTTTCCGTATGAAATAGATTAATTAATTTTTCAGACTCGTGAATAAAGTTAGTTAGACTATCATTCTTTCCATCGAAAATTGGAATTACCTCGCTAAATTCTTTAATTTCTAGAATTTTGGATGCCATTGTAAAAATTTTAATATAACCAATAACTTAAATTAAATATATAAAGTTTTTGTGTTTATTATTTTTTTTGTTTTTTTATTCTGTGAAATATTCAGGAAATTCTTCTCCGAAAATCATTAAAAATTTATTCTTTAACCTAATTTGTTTTTGGTGTTTTCTAATATTTGTTATGATTTTATTAAAATAGTGGTTTATTTGTTTATGGTATTTACGGTTTCCTGAAGTTTTCATAGATAAAATTATTTCTATTAAAATATTAAGCTTAAAACTATTTAAAAAATTATAAGAGTGTATGAGTGTATGAGCAATGTTTCTTTTTCTTATTTGTTTTTCTTGCTTAGTTACGTTACAGTTTATTTATTTATTTATTTGGTTACGTTACAGTTTATTTATTTATTTAGTATTCATTTATTTATTTTATTTAGTATTTGTTTATTTGTTTATTTAATTAGTATTTATTTATTTATTTATTTGTTTGTTTATTTAATTATTTGTTTGTTTATTTAGTATTTATTTATTCATTTATTTACTTTAATTTATTATTTATTATAAACTTTCATTAATGGTACAAAATTATTATTATTATCTTTTAGAATTAGTTCAAGTTCAAGGTTGGTTTTACTCACAGTAGATGACAAAACATTCTTGATGTGAGTGTGTGCGTTTCTAGGTCGTTCAGCTGCCGTAATCCGATATTTTTGTTTTCTTTCTTCGGTCTTGGGTGATGTCACTGATTAGTCACTTCACTTGCACTTTGAATGAATGGAGAATGTTTTAAATGTTTTTAATTAATTTTGTTCTTTCTCTGGGCGCCAACTCCGAAAACTCGCTTTTACCAGTTTCTGGTCCCTAGTTCGATGGTGCCAATTATGTTCCCGACCTTTATAATCGCTTTTTTAAAAAGGAAAGGAGACACGTGTGCGGTAGAGCTTTTTTTGGGAATTTGGCAAGGATAGCTTTTAATTTTTGTTTATTAGACTTTTGGATCTAATAAGGGAGCGGAGTTTTAGGAGATTTATTTATTTAGGAAAGTTTTTATTTTAAAATTGTTTATTAAAAGTTAATTACAAATGTTTATTATATTAATGAACGAAAGTACATAGATTTATCGACACTGTTTATGTTTAGGGCACACTTGCTTGAATCTTGGACGAATGAAAGTTTATTGAATTTCCTTAAATCTAATACTGGGTTTGGATGTTAAATACTACGGATCAACCGTTCGGGGTCCCTCAAGTTTGGGGACTAAACCCAGGAGAATTTCGTGTAGTACGGATGTTGGGTGGTACGGATTAACCGTTTCGTTGGTCACTATAGCGTGACCAGTACTCACGTAACTGGGGGGCAGAGATTCGCGCTTAGAGGAAACTTGGGTCCTAGGAGGCCGAGTTGTCTAGAAGTTTGAACACAGAAACTCGTCTCTAGTATTCGTACCTTCTAGGCAATTCTAAGGCAAGAGGTCCAATCGGACAGCCCGCCCAGGCAATTCTACTTGGGAGGCTGTGATAGCCCTTTTTATATGGTTCTCCAGTTGCTGATACTGCATAAGTTTGTAGATGAGCGGAGGACAGAGGAAGATTGCTTCAGGCAGCGTGAGAAAGCAATTCAGCATTTTGCTAGTAGCTACAGGGGGAAGTGGAAGAAATGGGAATCTTTAACTTATATATATATATATATATATACGGGTTCTCGAAAACGGCTCTAACGATTTGCATGAAATTCACGGGTTAGGAGGGTTTTGTGTTGGACATTCGATCTGTCATGGTCTCATCATCTGCTAAGTTGTTTTTGATGGGTTTTTTGTTAATTGAAATAATTATTCACAGGTGGTTTTCTCGATAAAAATGTAAAATTATATTTTTATTTAATTTCCTTTTAATTTTTAATTGGTCTTTTTAATTTTAAATTCCACTAATAGATCATTATAAATATTATTATATATATTAAAAGTTAGAAAATTTAATTCATTGAGAGATGAGAGGAGGGAAGGATACCAATCGATTTGATTGGGGAATAATGGAATTTAAATAATTATCGGAAAAGAGGTTTTTTTATCTAATTAGATTTTTCCTCTTATTAAAAACAAGGACTCAAGATGAATAAGGACACTCGATGGTGGAGAAGCAATCTCCGAAATCGAAGCTAAAATACAAGGTATACATTAATTAATGTAAAATAATTGGTTTAATAAAATTTAAAAAAAAAAAAAAAAAAATTTAATTCATTCTACGAGAACCTAGACGCTCATCTAGACATCATCATTGCCTCTGATTCTCCTTTCTGATTATAATTATCGGCAAAAGAGGTTTTTTATTTCGTTAGTTTTTTCCTCTTACTACAAACACGGACTAAACGTTTCGCAACACGAGAATGATCAAGGACAGTCGATGGTGGAGGATGTAATCTCCGGAGTCGAAGCTAAAAATACAATGTATGCATTAATTCATGTAAAAATAATTGGTTTAATAAAATTTATGAAAAAAATAAATAAATAATAATTCATTGGATGATGATTGGATTATGAAATTGAAATAATTATCGGAAAAGAGGTTTTTTTATTTAATTAGTTTTTTCATCTTATTAAAAACAAGGACTACAAAAATGATCAAGGACAGTCGATGGTGGAGAAGAAATCTCCGGAGTCGAAGCTAAAATACAATGTATACATTAATTAATGTAAAAAAAAATTGGTTTAATAAAATTTATAAAAAAAAAAATAATAATAATTCATTGGATGATGATTGGATTATGGAATTGAAATAATTATCGGAAAAGAGGTTTTTTTTTATTTAATTAGTTTTTCATCTTATTAAAAACAAGGACTACAAAAATGATCAAGGACAGTCGATGGTGGAGAAGTAATCTCCGAAATCGAAGCTCAAAAACAATGTATGCATAAATTCATGTAAAATAATTGGTTTAATAAAATTTATAAAAAAAAAAATTTAATTGATTAAAAATCGAATTTTAAATCCCACAAGCGTATTTTTCTGTATTAGAATTTGGCGAATTTAATCGAGGAACTCAAAAATTGTTATTTAATTAAAAAAATTATTTTGCGGTATTTATTTATATACCTATACATATATATACATAATCCTTGGGCCACTACAAGACTTGAAATGCAAAAAGCCGGGTGAGGGGGCGGGGGCGAGGGAAGTGGTTTCGGGGGTGGGGGTCTAGATGGAGGGTGAATGTGGGGTGGAAGGGTGGAGGAGGTGTGGCGAAGTGGGGGGGGTTCGGGGATTAATTTAATATAAAGCTTTTAACTGAAGCAAAAAGTTGCCGAGTATCGCTCGGTGGTCAGGTACTATAGTAAATATATTGATAGAGTTGAGAAATTTTAATGAGCTCTTATTTATTCCAAAGATATTTTATTAATAATCAAGATATATCGAAATCATTCCAAATATTAGCAAATTTTTAGGTATTTAATCAAAATATATTGTATACTTGTATGATCTATTTTATTAACCGACTTCAAAAAGGAGGAGGTTCTCTATTCGACTGAATTTTTTTTTTTTTTTTGTTTTTTGTTTGTGCCTATGTTACCTCATATCTCCGCCAATTCCCAACCGATTTTGAAAAATTTTTTTGCATTGGGTCCAGTCTAGCTTCCGATTGGTCCCATTTTTTTTCGAATTTTTTTCATAGGTATTAGACCTTTTTTATTAGGTTTGTTTAAACCTAACCTCTTTGTTTATGAACCGATTTCGATGGTTCTTTTTTTATCCGAAAGGGGGTGTCTTAGGGATGGTGTCATATTAATTTGGTCAAGTTCTGATGATATGATCACTATTGATAACATCACTAAAAAGAGAAAAATAAAAATAATTTTTAAGAAAAAATAAAAACCGACTTCAAAAAATTGAATGCAACAGATAAAATACACTAAAAGGTATAAAATAATTATTATCTTGTTTAGTTACAACTAAACGACGAAATATTAACATGAAAATTACTTTTTGAAGTCGGTGCCAAACATATACCTTTTATGAATCGCACTCGACGGATCTTACTTAGTACGTTTGGTGGGTACGCTCGCTTATAGGTATAGTTTGTTTGGCACCGACTTCAAAAAGTAATTTCATGTTAATATTTTCGTCGTTTAGATATGTAACTCAATAAGATAAATAATTATTTTATACCTTTAGAAGATGTGTTTTTATTCGATTGCGTGAATTGGGCGGGGAAGTCGGTTTCTATTTTTCTTGAAAATTCGTTCTGTGGAACATCATCTCCTAATGTCAAATGAATGTCTTGTTTACTTCGAGTGAAACCTCTTATTATAACTAAGCAAAATGTTGTTGTTTTTTATCATAAAACGACTTATATTTTTTGCAAATAGTGATATCTTAATAATTAAGATATATAAAAAAAAAATCAACAACAATTTTGTTTATATCATTGTTTTTTTTTTAAACCCACTATAAGATTATAAGAAATATTAAAATTAGATTGCCGTGTACCTTAAATCCAATATAATAATTCAAATTTTTATGTAATTAATTCAACCAAATGAATAATTAAAATAAATATTTATATGATTCATTTGATTGAATATAGTAGATTCTACATTAAATGAATATACTCATCTTCTATTCAGAAATACATATATTTATTATAAATAAAATATATTCAAGTTTATATAATTTATTGTCGTAATTACGTATTATTCCATTTAAATATCTAACTATTAAATTTAACTATTCCACTATTTTACTCAAATAACAATATTTTCATAATTTACTTATTGGTGCTTGGTTCAAATAGCGGTATTTTAATTATTAATATATCTAGAGTTGCTCCAAAAATGTGAGAATACTTAAAATACGTATATCATTTATTCATATTGAACAGAGATCGATTTCAGCATAATTAGCTTCACCATCTATTCATATCAAATATAATGTCTTAACTATAAATATATCGTTTTATCAGTATAGAGAATACTTTAAAACTTCCCATTATTATCAGTAGAAATGCTATTTTTTTAACTGACTTCAAAAACTATTCGACTGATTTTTTGTCTATGTTACCTCATATCTCCGCCAATTGTGAACCGATTTTGAAAAAAAATTTGCATCGGGTTCAGTCTAGCTTTCCGATTGGTCCCGTTTTTTCATTTGTATTAGACCTTTTTTGTTAGGTTTGTACAGGCCTAACTTCTTTGTTTACCGATTTCGATGATTCCTTTTTTATCGGAAAGTGGGTGTCTTAGGGATGGTGTCATATTAATTTGGTCAAGTTCTGATGATTTGATCACTATTAATAACATCACTAAAAAGAGAAAAATAAAAATAATTTTTAAGAAAAAAATAAAACCGACTTCAAAAAAATTAAATGCAACAAATAAAATACACTAAAAGGTATAAAATAATTATTATCTTATTTAGTTATAACTAAACGACGAAATATTAACATGTAACTTACTTTTTGAAGTCGGTGCCAAACATATACCTTTTATGAATCGCACTCGACGGATCTTACTTAGTACGTTTGGCGGGTACGCTCGCTTATATAGTTTGTTTGGCACCAACTTCAAAAAGTAATTTCATGTTAATTTTTCGTCGTTTAGTTGTAACTAAATAAGATAATAATTATTTTATACTTGAAAAAGTAATGGAAGGCAGCCCAGAGGTAGTAGGAAAGAAAAAATTAACACATATAAAATAAGGTGTAATTTATTGGAATCCTTCCTCCCTTTCCTTTCAAAAACCGACGTTTCGGAGGATTTTTCCTTCTTCTTCAGGGTTTCAAAGGGTCAATGAATGAAACAAATAAAATGTTTCCTTCTTCTCTCCACAGTAGTGTTTGTTTCATTCATTGACCCTTGGAAACCCTGAAGAAGGAGGGAAAATCCTCCGAAACGTCGGTTTGAAAGGAAAGGAGGAAGGATTCCAATAAATTATACCTTATTTTATATGTGTTAATTTTTTCTTTCCTCACTACCTCAGGCTGCCTTCCATTACTTTCAATTAAAATTTCTACCAGTCCGTCTCTCTCCAGAGAAAAAAATTATTTTATACCTTTTAGTGTATTTTATTTGTTGCATTTAGTTTTTTGAAGTCGGTTTTCTTTTTTCTTAAAAATTAATTAGCCTAACTGGTTGTGATCTACCCTAATCCAGCCTTGAATATGCAAGTTTTTAATGTAATAAATCAATCCAGCATAGTAAGAAGGATGTTATCACCTTGTTTTTAAATCAAGTATCAACTTGAGCTCTTTATTGTAATCAATAATAAAAAAATTTTTGTAGAATTTCATTTTTGAGTGATGATTTACGATTTTGAAGACTTTTTGAATTGTTCGAGCGTTCAATGTTTGTTGAATTAAATAAAAATCATCGTTTTTATTTGACTGAAAATTTTCAAGTGCAAATATATTCCATATCTTAAAAAAAAAAAGGAAAAAATATCTTAATAAAAATTAGAGCGATTCCCTGGAAATTTGGTTTATTATCTCAGTAAAACGGAATAATTTTTATCCTGATATCCCGGGATTCGGTTTGATAAGCCCTAATACCTAGCTAGCACATACAAGAATAATCTGTCTATTATCTAGGTACTATAATATTTGGCTTGCTCGACGACATGCCCTGATTAGCCATATATTGAATTTTTTCAAACCTTTACTTTTTTTTCAAATATTTTCTTAAATAAAATTCAAATTAATATATGTTATAATTTAAATTAATAATTTGATTGGAATGTGAAGATATCGAATAACACCCTAGATATTATTAGAACTTAAGAAGAAAAATTAAAACCCATTTTGATGTGTAATAATAAGTTTAAATATGATATTTCTAATCAAATAGTCTCATAATTAAAAGAAGATATTATTAATTGCTAATGGGGGGGGGGGGGTGAAAATTAAGAGGAGGGAGGGATTCTTCGTAAATAATTATAAATTATTTAAATACAAGAGAGGGGTCAGTTAAGATCATGTGGATGGCCACATTTTTAATGATATACTATATTTAACAAAGAGGTTGTCCTCTGCTTGATGCAAATAAACATACACACATATATATATATTGAGATGATATATCTGTATATATATTATTTATTTGTTTGAGACTATAGTTTCGAAGACTTGAGTCCTAGCCAGCAGTGACGAAGGAACACCAGAGTTTTCAATATCCATATGATATTCGACTCCATGAAAAACATTTATAAATTGAAGAAAGACTGATGATGAAGACTAAGTCTTCGAAACTATAGTCTCAAACAAATAAATAATATATATACCGAGATATATCATCTCGATATATATGTATATATGTTTATTTGCATCAAGCGAGAGGCCAACCTGAGATGAGATAAAATCAATAATTCCCCCAAAGCATGCTTTGCACGCAGCACACGTTTTGCCGACTCCCAACGCTCTTTCGCGGTCAAATTAGAAAAGTGCCGGACCACTTCATTCGCGAATTCATATATCCCCATGACTTCAAGGAACTGGAACTCTCTCCCAGCCTCTATCTTTCCCAGCACCTATGATCTTCAAACCTTCAAAACCAGGGTGCATAGACACCTACGTCTACACCCTCTCACTTAAACAACTTTCCCTTCTCTTCGGTAATGCAAGGGGTCTTTCGAGATCCATAGGGGCTACATCTTTACTGGTGCACCCCTTCTTGCAACGATTGCATTAAAAAAAAAAACCTCTTTGTTTCTCTTGTGAATCAACAACTCTGCTACTCTCGGCAAAACAAAAACTTTTCAATTAGATATAATTTAAGGTGTTGTCATGATAAAAGCATAAACAAATAAACAAGGGGTTTTACTGTATTTCTAGCAATTAAATAGATTTCTATCTATCTTTGCGAAATGTTTTATTTTATTTGCTTATTTTTTTTTTTTTTTTTAATTTTAAATTTGTTATTAAAATGAAATCATGAATTTTAATGGGCAACAAAAAAACAACAACAACAAAAAAACTCGCTTTTATGTTTTTCGAGACAAGTTTGTTAATTAGATAGAGAGAATATGCTTTTATTTAATTTTAGTAAGCTTTTAGATAGAATCAGAAACGTTTTTTAAGCCGTTTTTACCTGTGAATAATTAATTTAATTACGAAAAAACTAATCAAATTAAAGTTACTTTAAGATGAGACAGTGACAGTTCGATTTGTAAACCCAAAAACCTTCTAATGCTTGATTTTCATGGAAATCGTTAAGTCTAGTACACGCTAGTAGACCATGTTTCGCGATTTGTCTATAGACCGTCTAGAGACGGTCTCGAGACAAAGTCTATATACCGTCTAGAGTCTAGAGACACCGTTCTTTGTCTCGTTTAGCGTATACCGAGGGGTGATCCGCGATTGGAAGTAGGTGTACACCTCTTTTGGAATTATTTTGGAGGTACTTGGAAATATGTGGAAGTACTTTGGAAATATTTGGAAGTACTTGGGAGTATTTGGAAGTACTTGGGAGTATTTGGAAGTACTTGGGAATATTTGGAAGTACTTGGAAGTATTTGCGGAGTATTTGGAAGTACTTGGGAGTATTTGGAAGTACTGGAATATTTGGAAGTACTTGGAAATATTTGGAAGTACTTGGAGTATTTGGAAATACTTGGGAATATTTGGAAGGCTTGGAAATATTTGGAAGTGCTTGGAAATATTTGGAAGTACTTGGAAATATTTGGAAGTACTTGGAAATATTTGGAAGTACTTGGAAATATTTGGAAGTGCTTGGAAATATTTGGAAGTACAAGTGGAAGTAGGTGTACAGCATATTAGGTCGCGGTTCTCCTCGGCGTGCACACTATGATGTGAATTTCTCAGTCTCATCTTCTCCACCATACCATGTCCCACTTGTCGGAGTATTTTTTTCCGCCCCAGGTTGAATGAAGTTTTTAAATTATGAATTTTCTTTTCTATCTCAGCCACTGCCACATTGTGATTTGCAGCCAGAGATTTCAGGGCCACTTTTCTTTTTACCAAGTTTTTGTAGTCGGGACACGTAACATTCTACAAACAATAAGATGCATGCATGGTAATCTTCAATAAGATTTAAAACTTTCTCGTTAGACCACATGTTTTCAAAAGAACTGTAAAACTTTAAACAGCCGAACCACACCATTGGAGACAGATTGGGACATGTCTCGCCTGTAGACGTCCATATTCGAATCCTATCCTAGCTGTTAAGATAAAACCATTCCATTACACCATAAAGTTTGTTAGGGATTCTACGAAAAACCTAACAACCGAACAAGATAGGTCCTATCTTAGTTCCTGAAGATGCTCCGGGGAATAAAAGGCTTTATCTTTGAAATAGATTAATTGCCATGTGACGTCCTCATTGTCAAAATGTTGCGCAACATGTCATGATCCCCCATTCCGATTGGGAGACTTTAGACCTGCGATTTTTGGTCGCAACACAACATGTCTATAGACATGTCTACGTAACCTAGACGTCTCGAGACTAAATCATGCAACATATCTCTGGTACTAGGCTTAGGCGTTTTCGAGAAACATGTATATACCTAGAATCTGTCTCTCTGAATTGTTCTTCCGGCTCCTCTGTTAATTATATAATAAATTCCTTCCAGTTTTAAAAGCAAATGTCCGGCCCCTTGTAGAGAGGGACCTTGGTGATGATCAGCAGGCTGATAATTCGCCAACACAATGGATGGCAATTAGCGCACTGAGGTAACTTTGCGCTTTTATAGCCCTGCTAAATAATCGCTTCCGTTGCTTAACTACCACACATTCGAAAAATTAACAACGAGAAAAATTTGCAAACCTCTTAAGCTTCTAATTAAAACATTTTTTTTTCAAACTAATATGTTTGTAAAGAGAATTTTGGAAATTTTAACGACCTCAAGGACACACATTGACCTAAAAGAATATATAGGTACCTACCTGATCTAATTTTTAATATTCAATATATATTATAAATAAATTATGTGGTAGGTACATATACTAGTTAGAACGTCGAACATGTTTGTTTATTTTCTATATCAATAATAATAAGTATAAATTGTTGTTGCCATGGTAACCTAATTAGTATAAAAGTTATTAATTTGCCGATGGTAATAGATTCAGATTCTACAAGAAATTATAAGTTGATGTCATCTATTAAATCCGATGGAATGGAATATTTTTAATTATATGTCAGAGGGGTTGTTTTTCACCCCTCTGGAATCGAACCCAAGTGCCAGTAACATCAATCCGGGCCACCTGGCTCACCTGCGGGATACGAACCGCGTGTACATATGTCAGAGAGGTTCGCATCCCGCAGGTGAGCCGGATTGCTGTTACTGGCACTTGGGTTCGATTCCAAGGGGAGTGAAAAACAACCCCTCTGACATATAATTAAAAATATTCCATTCCATCGGATTTAATAGATGACACCAACTTATAATTTCTTGTAACCTAATTAGAATTATAGTTAATATATATCAATTCTCACCCTTGAATTTTGTTCTAAAAATTTAATTATATGCCGACTATAATGTATTTATTAACTAATTATTATATCTATATCACTTCTAAAGAGTTTTAGAAAAATACAAATCTTTCATAGAATAATCTAGAAACGTTGATTAAAAATTAAGACTTTTATGGAGAAATTCTTCCAAATTTGACAATGGAAAGAAAAATTCTCAAAAATAGTTGCTTTAAAAAAAATGATGAAGCAACTATATAGGTATAAACCAATAAATATTTTGTAAATAGACAATGCTACAAATTGCCTTTGAGATACGAGTAAAATTACCTTGAATAAAATTGTTGATAAATATAGTAGTAGAAAAAATAGAATCTATACCTACTATATCTCTGATCACTATTTGTAATTTAAAAGTTTCGAGCATTTCTAAAATTAATATTTTTTATTTTTCTAAATTCCGTTCTTTATCTAAAATTATAGGTTTGAAATAGTAAAAATTATATGCCAGGATTGTTGAATACCTAGCATGGTTCTCATTCGCTAATTTAGATAAAGAGCAGAATTTAAAAAAAAAAGATTAATTTTAGAAATGATATAAATTTTAAGCAGCAAAAATCAATTAACAAAAGGTCAGATATAGATTGATTTTATAAAGAAAAGCTTAAGAAAGATAAACCGAAACGTTTATGCTTAGGTAGGGTAGCAAGGTACAGTCGTTGGCCCCCTTAAACAACTCCTAGCAGCTTTCAATGCATATCCGGGCAAATTGTGGAACAATCTGGGTCAAATTAGGAATACAGTACAGAGATACTATGAGCATTTTGATAAATAAAAACAAAAATGTTAATTTTCTCGTGACATTTTCAAAAAGTACTTTTATTTGAAAATTTCTAAAAAATGCAGTTATTGGCCCCCTGTAGTAGTTATTGGCCCATGTATTCCATAGTGATTCCAGAATTGCTAACATGACAATAATTAATAATTAATTATAATATTTTTTTTTGTTGATTTACTGATTCGATCTCTTATTATTTGTGTTTTAGTATAGGGGGCCAATGACTGCCTCGGGGCCAACGACTGTAGCCGCTACCCACAATAATAATTTTTCTTAATTCAAAATTTTTTAAAGGACTACAATAGTTTTGTAAGTTTGTTATATTCGATTAGTTAGGGAGCCCACAGGTGGGGTGGTTAAAATGCAGAGTGCGCATTAAAATTTCGGTTGTGGGGGGAGGGTTTTAAATTATTGCAAAATTAGCATTATTTGCGCTAAAAATATGTAGAAACGGTGAAGTTAATAACTTCAACAAAAGGTAAAAAAATCTCTTCTAATTCTTTGGAAGTGGATAAAATATCATTTACAAGGGGGTTAAATCATGAAGCTAAGGGGGGATGGCACCCTTGGATTAGTGGTAAAATATTTATTTTAAAATTTTAATTGAAGCTTCTTTCTATCTCAGATAAACTTGAATCTACTTGAAATATAATAAAAAGTACCTGGAGGCACCGAGCGATGCTCGGTAACTTCTTCCTTCAGCTAAAACCTTTATTTTAATATTATTTTTAATTTAAAATTCTGATAAAAAAGGTCGATTTTTATTTGAGAGCCGTTTTCAAATTAAAAAAAAATACAAATAATATATAGTATTCGCCCACTGTACCCCCACCCCCTGACCCCACCCCGAAACCTCGCCCTACCCCCGGATCCTCACCACTGCACCCACCTCCTGCACCTGTTTTGATTCAACTATATGATTCATTTTTATTCATCCAATTGTTAATAAATAAAACCTATCAAAATGTGTTGTTTTTTCAGAAAATTGAGACCTGCTTATGCGAAATATATTTTTAAATAAATTCTTGATTATTTTTTATTCTATTAAATAAATAAAATTCTTTATAAAAACAATTATAAAACGTTTATTAATATTTCTAACGTTTAGGTTGAACAAAATATGTTAAAATCCACAATCACAATACTTCTTCAAGGCCTTTTAGAACAATGAATTAAGGCAACCCATTGTCTGCCTGGGTACAAAAGGAAAAGGGAAACCTTTTTTAAAACCTAAGAATGGGATTTGTCTACCTGAGAATAATTAATTTGATTACGAAAAAACCCATCAAAAACAATTTTGTCGAAGGTGAGACCGTGACAGATCGAATTGTCACCCGAAAACTCCCTAACCCATGAATTTCATCAAAATCGGTAGAGTCGTTTTCAAAATAGAACTAAGATACAAATATATAATATATATAAATATAACAATTTTTGCTCGTTTAATAAGAGTAGATATATAAATCATATGTATTCGGACACACCCTATATATTTGATATCAATCGATGAGTGACCCTATACCTTGTGAAAAGAATTCATTTCAATATATAAGCGAACTTTTAATATAAATGTTTTTCTACCCAGGCTAGTTGATATGATAAGAAATCCAAGAACTAACGGGAATTTATTCATATATTGAAAATAAAATTAATTTTTTGTTTTAGTTGAGGCCTGGACACAGGCGAGAGAGGATGTAAGTGTGTGTGTGTGTACTAGAGACCACGTGACTTAACCATGGTCTGCTACAGCTGAGATTCACAGCATCCCTCTCTAGGTAAGCTAGCATTTTATTTTCTATTTATTTAATTCAATTCAATAATACTATATAGGTATGCCTATATATGACAAATATGTACCCGGGGTGCCCATTGACCCCTCTTTCTTCTAGTAGACACTAAATATAAACGTTTAAATACATAAATATGAATAAAATTGGAAAAAAAGTGAAAACTTTTTCTAAAGTTATACGCTCTCTGTAAACTGTACAGATGGTCATGAGAGGAGTGAGCTATCGTAGTCAGCTAGGTTAAGAGCTATACTACTTATACTATTCAAACTATTCAAAATTATTTTTTTCATTTAATTATATATTTAGTAAGAAATTCAAAAGACGTTGTCATCTATTAGAGATTATATGACAGAAGGGTTGTTTCCACCCCCCTAAATTAACATCCCTTCTGACATTTTTTTACTCATCCATCTCTGGATTATTTATTATTATTTAATTAAAAGTAATTCATTGTAAATCTCAATAAAATAATTTAATGAAAATATGAAAGTGCGGTGCAAGTTCATTTTTTGATGTTTCGAGAAAATTAAAGGTTTAATAATCAATCAATCCCTACGAAATTTTTTTATTAGTCAATATTAAATTGAACTTTAAATTTTTTCAATTTTTTAAGATATTAAATATTAACTATTTATAAATAAATAGTTTACCCTAAATTAATCACAAATTATGAGATATCTCTTTTTCTTTACTTTACCACACGGGGTATGTTCAAATATTGTAATTGTGCATGAAAAAGTGGGGTTTTTTCCTTCTTTTTTTCGAAATATCTAAAAAACGACTCAAACAATTTTTATTAAAAAAATTGAGCGAAACCATGGCGTTTCGGTCTACAAAAAAGCCTTAATAAGTGAACATCGAAAAATTTATATTTTTCGAGATAATAATTGTTTTGTCAAAATGTCTGTTAGTCTGTGCGTTACCAAATTTTAGTGGACGAGCTAGCTCAAAAACTAGTGTGAATATCGAAACCAAATTTCACACGTAGTTTTGGTCCATTGAGATTAAGAGCTGATTAGATTTTGGAGCCAAAATTAAGGGGGTGGGGGTTAAAAATTAAAAATCTAGGCCATTTGAGCAAACTCAACCAAATTTTGTACACATAATCAGTGGAATTCCAGAAGTCTAAAAATGCATAACATGGGGGGGGGGGGGGAGTATATGGTCAAAAAATGAAAATCTAGGCTCTTTAACCAAACTCAACCAAATTTTGTATACATAATCAGTGGGACCCTAAAAATACAAAAACTAACCCCCTCCCTTACATGATTATAAATAATTTCATTAAATATAAGTGAGGGGCCAGGTTGTATGGTAAAGTTAAGTGGATGGCCACATCAGAACACGTCAGCTTATATTAAACTGGAATTACACCACCCACTTTCAAAATAAACGATTCATATATTTTCTACATTGTTTCACGTAAATTTCTGAAAAAAAAATTATGAGCTTCATCCACATAAGCTCACAGGGGAATTGAAACTTCTCTGGTCGTATTAGACGTTATTTGTATATAACGGTCAAAAGTTTATCCCCCTGAAAAAATCACACTCCAGATACATATTTATTAATTAAAAAAAAAAATTATGAACAGTTTTAATTTTTTTTGGAGATATTACATATACCTATATTTATGTTATGATATTTTTAAATATATTATTACCTATTATATTTAACTTTTACTATATTTTTTACTATTTTTTAATTAGGTTTTTATTGGATTCAAGTATTTTTATATCTAGTTTTGGACCTAGGCCCTCTAATGTAATTTTTTTTTTAATTACCTGCTGTCTTTCTTCAAGGGTTTTCTCTTATTTCCCCTCTAGTGAGTCATTTTCCCCTTTATTGTAACAAAATATTTCAAACAGAAACGTCGATAAAAAAGTTTCACTTCAAAAAAAAAAGAAAGACAAAAATCTAATCACCTCTCCGGATTAAAAAAAAACCCCAAACTTTTTGGCACTAGAACAAACTTTTTACGACTTTTTCTTTTTGAGTTATTATCGTGAATATCAAAACCTAGACACACAAAAATAAAAATAATGTTTGAAAAAGGAGAATTATTTTCAAAAAACTTCCCGAAAAGGTCATATATTTAGAATTTTTTTTAAGATAGAGCCAAGTCTACTAAACCCCTTTGCCAGTACAAACAGGCCAATTATTTTTCAATATTAAGTGTTCATTAAGTTTTATTATTTGATAACTTTAGTTGATTTCCAGATAGCGAGAGTACAATTCAATATACTTTTTTTATTTTTTGATCAATATTATTGAATTTGCCTGCTGGCTTCATTAATTGACAAGCGTTAATAATAACAGGCTGTCAATTTATTTACTCAGCATGTGCATTACTTAAATAAATACCACGTAAATACCTAACCTCATTCCACACACACACACACACCCATCATGCCACATCGATTTCAATTTCAATTTCTTTCTTCTCTTGTTTTGTTTCATAATTAAGACGTCGTAAAGAGAGAGGAAATGGAATATTCAGCCAATCGTTGACACGACTCCGTATAATTTTTCCACTTAATTAACCCGATTCCATTTAATTAATGTCTGTCCAATGGATCGATCAATCAGTGAAAAAGGATTTTTTATTTATTGTTTTTTTTTTGTATATCGTGACTTGCAATCAGACATTTTTAAATCAAAAAGAAATAATACAAATTGTTGAATTGAGGGAATGGATGGAAGATCCGATCCGTGAGAGAGCCACAGGGGCCTCTGGCCTCTCTTCTTGATGGCCAATTACAATTAGAGATCGAAAGGGAAAGTCCAATTCTAATCAAATATCTCTCTTTCGATTTTTATTATTATTTTCTTTAATTTATTAAACGTCTTTTTTTTTTAATTCAATTTTTCTTTCATTTTAACTTAATCATAATAAAAATATATTTAATCTACTGGTGTGAGCCCCACACGATTTTCACATTAGTTTGTTCTTAATTGCTATGTTAAGATTTGCCGATGACATTGCCCTTCTAGGAAGCAATAAAAAAGAATTAGAGGACGCCCTGAATGGAATTAACCAAATCATAATAGAAGAAATCAAAATGAAAATAAACAAGAATAAAACCAAGGTCCTAGTATGTACAAAAAAAGAACAAACGAGACAGGAATGCATCAAAATTAACCAAGAAAACATAGAAGGAGTTAAGGAATTCCGCTACCTAGGAAGTAAAATAACATGGGATGGGAGGAGCGAAAAACGAAATTAAATCAAGAATTGCCCAAGCAAAAATGGGGTTTAATTCAAAACAAAAACTACTATGCTCCTCCTCAATCAGCTTAGAAAACAGGAAGTTGCTATTGAAGACATATGCATGGAGCATAGCCATGTACGGGTGTGAAACCTGGACAATTAGAAAAGCGGAGAGAAAGAGATTAGAGGCTTTCGAAATGTGGTGCTACAGAAGAATGATGAATATCAAATGGATGGATAAAATTACAAATGAAGAGGTTCTTGGAAGAATCGGAGAAAGAAGAACCTTGTGGAAGAGTCTGAAGAAGAGAAGAGGTCAGATGATGGGGCACACACTGAGACATGGGGGACTGCTTAAGGGATGATATCTTGGAGGGGGAGGTGGGAAAGAAAAGGGGAAGGGGAAGACCCAGATTAGAATATTTCAACCAAATAATTGGGGATATGGGATGCCAGACATTTAGAGAGGTCAAACAGCTGGCGGGGGACAGAGTCGAGTGGAGACGGATTTTGCATCAAACCAGTCTTAGGACTGTATACTCAATGATGATGATTGGTCTTTATTTGAAATCACAATACCAATTTTCTTATTTCGAATTAATTCATTTTGGGTTTCCTCTAGGGGGGCGTCCATAAATTATTTCACACAGTAAGTGAGGAATCTCGGATTTGTGACAAATATGGGGACCGGGGATCATAAAAATTCTGATCTGAAAAAGTTCGAAGATTTCGCGGTTTTTCTGTGTAAAAATTTTCCACAACTTTTTGAGAATTGCAAACTTGGGCATACATACCCCTAATGGGTCCAAACAACATACTAAAAAATAAGAGATACATCATGTTTTGCGAATTTAGCCATTTTTTGTGTCGATTTTGACTGGCCTAAGATATACACATTTTAGGGTAAATTTTTGAAATTTTTAAAGTGCTCTATCTCCTTGAGTTTTTAAGTTTTAGCATTCAAACTTGGTACATAGGTTTATTAATGCTAAATCTCGGGAAAATTTTTATTATTTTTTGAAATTTGACCCCTGAACTGAAAAATGGAGGATTTTTGATTTTGTGGTTTAAAACACAAAAGTCTTCATTTCATTCTTGCCCTTGGACCAAACTCAAATAAATTTTGTATACATAATCTGTGGGCCACTAGAAGGCTAGAAATGCAAAAAGTAACCACCGAAAATGAATATTTTATAAAATGATTATAAAACACAATTAACTTCTGATCAATTGAAATCGAACACAGTAGTAGTACTAGTGATCTAATAAGCTTTGTTTATTGTAATAAAATTTAAATTAATTTCAACAATAAGTGGACCCGGGTTCGAATCCGACTCGAGGCATTCGGCTAAAATCTGACCCCCGGGGTAGATACAAAATTTAAAAAATATATAGTATCTTAAATTGGCTTATGGTTAGAAAGACCGAAAGGCCAAAAAAAAAAAAAAAAAAAAAAATCAACAACTATATATATTTGTCTAGATTAATTTGTAACAACGCTTAGAGAATTTTCTTAAAAAAAATTACGCTCTTGCCTAGAATCGAACCGACGAACTCTTGAACTATGGGCATCAGCTCTAGCGATTACACCAATGCGACATTAGTATTTTAACTTGATTTCTGTTACTAAAACTATATATTTTTGATTTGGAATTTGTGTCGAGATAATATTGTATTCATTTGAACTCGAATGAAAATGAAAAAACACCAATAGATTTTAAATTAAGAAACATTAAATATACATTAATTAACGAGGCAAATTTGAAATATAATTCTAATTTGGACTCGAATTTTGAAATGAAAGACTCTAATTCATTTTAAATTAAGAAATATTAAATATATTGATCATTATCCCTCCCCCCCCTCGCCACTCAAAAGTTAAAGAGGCGAAACTTTTAAGAGACGATGTATTTACGGTAGTTTACTGGTATACATTTGGAGTGTGGTTTTTTAAGAGGAATAAAATTTTTGGACCGAGACGCTGCCCGCCAGGTCACCAGCCCGGAGGGCCTTCGGCACGCCTTCGAAGCTCGTTACTAATAATTGAAATATGTGTTAGTAATCAAACTGAAAAGAAACCATCAAATTAAACTAATTATTTTACTAAAAAAAAATTCTTAAATATTTCTTCTTCCCCTGAAAAAGATGAATTCAAATTCCATCCAAGTGAGAGCATTAAAATGTCATTAGGTTAGATTTCAATTCAATCAGTCTGGTTGGTGGCCCACTTTTCATTTCAAATTTAGAGATAAAAAAAATTAAATTTATAAAATAATAGACAAATAAATAGTGTTTCTAAAATCAGATAAAGAATATTTTACTCTTTCACTTATTACCTATATTATTATTAGTATTACCTATTATAAAAAAATAATAATAATTCAAAAAATCTTTGATGAATCCTCAAATTGTAATTAAGGTCAATTATGAATAGTTATTTCTAATTATCCTTCAGAATAATTAGCTTCTTCGAATTTGACGAGCACTTGTCAATGACACGCTTGAGGAAGACCCTGTTTCGAAATATCCAATATGCCTTCTTCAACTCACAAATCAGATAGAAGTCTCAAATATTTCACGATCTTTTTCGATGGTAATTTAATATCATTAAAATTAAATTAGGTTGGAGTTGGTGGTGTTTCACAAGGAGAAAAATTAAAATAAAAAGATTTTTTTAGTTTACTCTATATATTTCGAGCTCTTAACTCTTCGTCAGGAGAACATTGACTGAAGATAACATAAAATAATGAACAGAATTTATTTTAATATGATGGATAGTTATTTATGACTTAGTCTTCTTCTTCTTCTTGTTTTTAAACCTATAGGTTTGTTTCTTCCAGATCGTCATGCCATCTTTTCTTGGGACGACCTCTACTTCTTATTCCAACCGGCTTGTTGGTCATCACTTTCTTTACTAGTCGGTCTTCTGTCATTCTTCCCACATGCGCGTACCATTCTGTTCTTCTTCTCTTGATCCATTCTCCCACCTTTTGTATTCCACATTTTTCTCTAATATCTTCACTCTTCATTCTATCGAGCCTGGTCACGTTCTATATCCTTCGCAATGTCTTCATTTCTGTTGTTTCGAATAATTGAGAAGTTTTTGCAGTGTCGGGTCTTGTCTCAGCTGCGTATGTTAATATTGGGCGTACCACGGTTTTGTAGACTCGTACCTTGGCCTCCGTTCTTAAATATTGGTTTGACCAGATTGCACTGTTAAGGCAACCAGATATTTTCGATGCCTTTATTGCTTGATGTTTTACCTCTGATTCTAGGTCTCGATAAGAGGTCAATTGGATTCCAAGGTACGTGAAGGTCATGACTACTTGTTCGACAATGGTATCGTATAGTTGTAGTTTACATCGGAGTGGTATTTTAGAGATTGTGAGAGTTTTGGTCTTCTTGGTTGACAGGGTTAGACCGAATTTATGTGCAACACAACTGAATTTATACAGGAGGCGCTGGAGGGAATCTTCATCTTCTGCAACGAATGCTGCATCGTCTTGACTTAGTGTAAATAAGAAATAATAATAATAGTTAATAAGAATAGTTTGAACCCTAATGCCCCCCCATTAAGTTACAATTCGGCTTTTGCAGATCATTTGTTTGACCACAACCATTCACCTTCATCGACCAACCCCCATACATTTCATTTCAAAAAGCAAGAAATTGGATTTGTTTGAGTCAGCTGAAATTAAAAAGGCCATACACCTTAATCAAAATATCCTGAACAATCAAACAGATATCAAAACCTCACCAATAATTGACATTTTAATCAATGATATTTAATTTGAATTTTAAAAATTAAAAAATTAAAAAATTTCACTATACATCCTCACTCCATAGTTTATTGCCCATTTTATGGCACATACATAATTTACGGCATCTTCCAAGGATAAATATTTCTTTATTTCCAGTTTAGCCCTCTGTTCGCTCCATCTGTTCATTCGGCTTGCTCTCTTTAAGGCCATCCCATACTCTGATAATTCTTTTTACTATTTACACTAAGTCATAAATAACTATCCATCATATTAAAATAAATTCTGTTCATTATTTTATGTTATCTTCAGTCAATGTTCTCCTCATAAGAGCTCGAAATATATAGAGTAAACTAAAAAAATCTTTGTATTTTAATTTTTCTCCTTGTGAAACACCACCAACTCCAACCTAATTTAATTTTAACAATATATCACTATAAACCAACACCGCGTTCCCTAAATTAGAATTTAATATCAGCTATTTCATTCCAGTAATTTTTACTTTCACTTAATCTATGATGTTTTAGAAAATTAGGCTTACCTTTCAATTGGAGGTAGTACCAAAGGACTAAAATAAATCGTTTCAAAAATATCCCCTTCACGAAAATTGTTTCAATAACCGAAATATTTACCATTATCAACCTGAATTGAAGTAAATATTATTCTCTCGGCGTATTCATGGTTCAGTAAATAAATTATTACGAGCTTATCTTGTAGATGAATTACATTAATTAACTAAATGATATAAAATTGTTTTCTAACCGACTTCAAAAAGGAGGGTTCTCAATTTGATTTTTTTTGTGCCTATGTTATCTGATATTTTGATGATTTTTGCATTGGGTTCGAAGTATAGTTTCCGATTGGTCGCGTTTTTTCATTGGTATTGAACCATTTTTAACCGACTTCAAAAAAGGAGGAGGTTCTCTATTCGACTGATTTTTTTTGTGCCTATGTTACCTCATATCTCCGCCTATTGCCAACCGATTTCGAAATTTTTTGCATTGGGTCCAGTCTAGCTTCCGATTGGTCCCATTTTTTTTTTGTGTTTTTCTTTCCATAGGTATTAGACCTTTTTTATTAGGTTTTTTAGACCTAACCTCTTAGTTTATGAACCGATTTCGATGGTTCTTTTTTTATCCGAAAGGGGGTGTCTTAGGGATGGTGTCATATTAATTTGGTCAAGTTCTGAGTGATATGATCACTATTAATAACATCACTAAAAGAGAAAAATAAAAATAATTTTTAAGAAAAAAATAAAAACCGACTTAATTATAATACAACAAATAACTAAACGGTATAAAATAATTATTATCTTATTTAGTTACAACTAAACGGCGAAATATTAACATGAAATTACTTTTGAAGTTGGTGCCAAACATATACCTTTTATGAATCGCACTCGACGGATCTTACTTTGTACGTTTGGCGGGTACGCTCGCTTATAGGTATAGTTTGTTTGGTACCGACTTCAAAAAGTAATTTCATGTTAATATTTCGTCGTTTAGTTGTAACTAAATAAGATAATAATTATTTTATACCTTTTAGTGTTTGTTGCATTTAATTTTTTGAAGATCGGTTTTTATTTTTTTCTTAAAAATTTTTTTCCTATATCAGATTCAGATTCTAAAAATCGGCTTATTAAAATTCTTGTATTTAAAAATTTCCATACACGATTGTTTTATAGAAACAATCAAAATAACATTAATTAGAAATCAAACGTTTTGTTTTTCCACTTAAAAAATTTTTTAGTTTGGGTTTGAATTTTAATGGAAGTTTCATTGAACATTCCTCTCTTTGATTTCTCTTGAAATTAAAATTAATTATAAAAAATAAATAAAACCGACTTCAAAAAAATTAAATGCAACAAATAAAATAATAAAACTCAAAAATAAAATAAAATACATTAAACAGGTATAAAATAATTATTATCTAATTTAGTTACAACTAAACGACGATATATTTACATGAAATCACTTTTTGAAGCCGGTGCCAAAAATATACATTTTATGAATCAAACTCGACTGGATTTTACTTAGCACGATTGGCGAGTACGCTCGCTTATATAGCTTGTTTTGGCACCGACTTCAAAAAGTGATTTCATGTAAATATTTGGTCGTTTAGCTGTAACTAAATAAGATAATAATTATTTTATACCTTTTAGTGCATTTTATTTGTTGCATTTAATTTTTTTGAAGTCGGTTTTATTTTTTTCTTAAAAATTATTTTTATTTTTCTCTTTTTAGTGATGTTATTAATAGTGACTTAATATATATTTCTTATAAAAGATTTTATTTATTATAATTTCGATTATTTGGTCATAAGAATTGGAGATTTACGTTATTTCGTCGTTGATCATATCATCAGAACTTGACCAAATTAATATGGCTCCAAATCTAAGATACCCCCTTTCCAATAAAAAAAGAATCATCGAAATCGGTTAATAAACAAAGAAGTTAGGCCTGAACAAATCTAACTAAAAAGGTCTAATACCAATGCAAAAAAAAACGGGACCAATCGAAAGCTAGACTGAACCCATTGCAAATTTTTTTTTCAAAATCGGTACACAATTGGCGGAGATATGAGGTAACATAGACACAAAAAAAAAATCAGTCGAATAGAGAACCTCCTTCTTTTTGGAAGTCGGTTAAAAAAATGTCAAAAATTTTCCAGCATTGCATAATAATCATATTCAGGATCACATTCATTGGTGTTAAGTCTCTAGTATGACTTTTAAAGATTTATCTAATGCAGTGATTCTCAAACTTTTTTCGTCACGGCACACTTTTAATAATTTAAAAATTTGACGGCACACTTTAATAGCCCGTCTCATAAAGCAAAACCGGTCAAGGAAGCGTTGTAAGCACTTGGGTGGGACATATTATCACACCCGCCGTACTCTCCGAGACCTTGCCCCGTCCGACTATCAACTTTTCGCATCGATGGGACACGCGCTTGCAGAGCAGCACTTCGCCAATTTCGAAGAAGTTAGAAAATGGCTCGATGAATGGTTTTGCTCAAAGGACAAACAGTTTTTTTGGGATGGCATCCATAAATTGCCAGAAAGATGGGCAAGATGTATAGAATCAAATGGCAAATACTTTGAATAAATAAATTTTCCATTTTCTTAAAAATTACGTAGTTTTTTTTTCAAAAACCGGTAATGACTTTCCGGTACACCTAGTATTTAAGTAGTATATTATAATAGTTATAAAAATTCTGAAGGATAGCTACTATTATAAGGATAAAGTCTAGAGAGTTTCAAATTTTTTGAACCATTACTTTGGCCGGAATAAAAAATTAATCTTTCAATTCCTAAAGCCCCATTTTATTTAGATGGGTAACTTGCATCGCTGTGCTGCACAGGTTAACATTGAGATAGAGACTTGAAACTTGAGGGATATTTTTTTATTCATTTCGAACCATATGAGCCTCTGTCTGCGTAAAAATTCGAAAACACCCAAAATAAAGACCACAATAAGTTACACCTTTAATACATTTTTATTAACATTTAAACCTGTTCAAGCCCAAAATCCAAAAATAAGCTGACGTGTTCTGATGTGGCCATCCACTTAACTTTACCATACAACCTGGCACCTCACTTATATTTAATATTTAATAAAATTATTTATAATCATGTAGGGGAGGGGGTTAGTTTTTCCATTTTGAGACTCCTGGGGGCCCATTGATTATGTATACAAAATTTAGTTGAGTTTGGTACAAGAGCCTATATTTTCATTTTTTGACCATACCCCCCCCCCATTTTGGAAGGTTAGCTTTTGCATTTTTAGACTTCTGGAGTCCCATTGATTATGTATGAAAAATTTGGTTGAGTTTGCTCAAATAATTTTTAACCCCTCCCTCTACCCCCTTAATTTTGATTCGATATGCACCAAAATCTAATCAGCTCTTAATCTCAATTGGTCAAAACTACGTGTGCAATTTGGTTTCGATATTCACCTTAGTTTTTCAGCTAGCTCGTCCACAAAAATTTGGTAACGCACAGACTAACAGACATTTTGACAAAACAATTATTAGGTATCTCGAAAAAATATAATTTTTTTCGATGTTCACTTATTAGAGCTTTTTTGTAGAGCGAAATGCTAATTTTTAAATCAAAATAGTTTCAGCCGTTTTTTTAGATATTTCTAAAAAAAAGAAGGAAAAAAAACACTTTTTTCATGCACGATTACAATACTTGACCATATACCCTGTATGGTAAAGTAACAAAAAACACAATCACAACAATGACACAATTAGACTGTAGCAACCTGAAATATTCTCCGAGTTCATTTTAAAATTCACTCAGTTATTAAAATTTGTTAATATATACAGTGACTATTTTATTTTTCTCTTTGTCCAATTCATCTCGTAGTCCAGAATTTCTTATGCCTTCGAAATCGAAACTATACTTATTATCGGTGAGGCGCTGCACAGTGGTTTAGGATCCGATATACGCGATCGAAACCTCTAGCTCCCTCAATAGTTGACCAAACGAGGTGAAAATTTAACCATAGGGGCTTCAAGTCATATACAAATATATATACATAATATATATATATATATATATATATATATATATATATATATATATATATATATATATATATATATATATATATATATAATATATATATATTATATATTTTTTTTTTTTTTATTTTTATTTTCATTTTTTTACAATCAGTTACAAAATGTATCTATAAGTAAAATTGATAAAAGAATACAAACACACTCTCGTTCATACGGTTCATTCACGCAATTCATTTACACAACTCGTGATAGGGCAAGTCATTCATTGAAGACCTTCCTAATAGTATTTGTTTTCCCAATTATTTTGTTGGTAGCGGTCTTCTATGTCTAGGATGTGATTTTTCTTCAGTCTTCTTATCGTTTGACTGTTGTCGAGAAGATTGATGACTGATGGGTTTGTATGATTTTCCAATTTGTTTACATGCTTTATGAATGCGCGGTGAATTTCTTTCCTGATCGAGGGAACAAGAAGGTCTTTGTGGATGGACTCATTTCTTATGTACCAAGGGGCGTTGGTTATACCCCTAAGAATTTTAGATTGGACTCTTTGGATTTTGCTCAAATTCGATTCGCTGGCTGTACCCCATAATTGGCAAGCATATGACCAGATTGGCCTTAAGATTGTTTTGTACAATAGAACTTTATTTTTTAATGACAATTGCGATTTTCTTCCAATTAACCAATACATATTTTTGTATTTAAGTTCTAATTGCTTACGTTTTGTATCAATATGATTTGTCCAATTGAGTCTGGAGTCTAAATGCAAGCCTAAATATTTTACCTTGTTGTTGTAAGGAATATTTTGGGAATTCAAGTAAACAGGTGGGCTTATAATTTGTTTATTTGTGAAGGTGATGTAGGTTGACTTCAGCTCGTTTACTTGAATTCTCCATTTGTGTAGCCAATTTTGTAGTCTGTTTAGCTGTTCTTGGAGCTGGATTGATACTGTTTCTGGCTCATTTCCGGTGACAAGTATAGCGGTGTCATCAGCGTAGGTCGCAATAAAAGTGTCATCCAGTATTGGGATATCCGCTGTGTATATTGTATAAAGTAGTGGCCCTAATATGCTTCCTTGAGGAACTCCTGAATGAATTTGATGGTAACTCGAGAAATCATTTTTTATTTTAACTTGAAAATATCTATCTTGCAAATATGACTTGAAAATCCAATAGTATTGATCCGGGAAGAGTTTTTTAATTTTATAAAGGAGTCCTTCATGCCACACTTTGTCGAATGCCTGTTTAATATCCAGAAACATACCAGAACAGATCTTCTTTTCTTCTAATGTTGTCTGGATGATGTTGACTATTCGATGAATCTGTTCAGATGTCGAGTGTTGTTGTCGGAATCCGAATTGATGGTGTGGAATTATTTCGTCCATTTCGACGTCGGTCTTTAGTCGGATTTGAATAAGTTTTTCAAATAATTTTGAGGTTTGTGGGAGCAGGCTAATCGGTCGATATGAAGTGACTTCAGAATCCTTTTTCCCTGGCTTTAGGATCATGATTATATGTGCGAATTTCCATTGCACAGGAAAGTAACGGGTTTTTAATATCGCGTTGAATATTTTTGTTATAAAAGAAATTCCCTTTTTGGGCAGTCTTTTAAGCAATTCTATCGTAATCTGATCATATCCGGGTGATTTTCTTTTATTTGGCTCATTTTCTAGGAGTTTCTCTATTTCTTTTACTGTGAACGGTCGAATTTGTGGAGATAGTTGTGTTGGGGATGATAAAAATTCTTCAATTTCAAGATTTTCAGAATTTGGACAGGTTTGAGGAAAAGGATTGAATGTATCTTCTAGGTATTGTGAAAACATTTCGGCCTTTTCTTGATTTGTTCTGGCCCAGGAATTTAGGTGAGTTTTTAGTGGAGGAATAAATGATTTGGGTCTTTTTAGATATTTGGTTGAGTTCCACAGAGAATTTTCGTTGTTTCCCTGCGGTGTTAACTTTGACAGATAATCTTGGAGAGTTTCATTTTTGTTTTTGATGATAATATTTTTTAATTCCTTTGAAGCTCTGTTAAAAGTGGATTTATCTGCTGGGTATCGAGTTGATTGCCAAATCTTACGGAGTCTCCGTTTTTCTTGCAGCTTGTTTCTTATTTCAACTGTATAGTTTATTTGATTTTTATTTGATTTTGTTTCAGGTGTTGAGTTCCAGGCTGATTCCTGTATGGTTATGTTAAAAAACTCAATTGCTTTTTCTATATCTTGTTCTGATTTAAGAGGAATATTTAATATTAAATTGTTTTCTATAAGGTTTTTGAATAACGACCAGTTTGTCTTTTTGTTTGTAAGGGCGGGTGTAGTTTGATTTTTGATAAGTGTGGAGCTAATTGTGGCTATTATAGGTATGTGATCTGAGCTTAGATCGATGCGTTCTTCAATATCTGTGTATGAATTTGTTATCCCTTTTGTTATAAAAAAGTCCAATAGATCAGGTTGTCTATTTGGGTCAGAGGGCCAGTAAGTTGGTTTACAAGTAGATAGAGTGCTATAGCCTTTTGATATTATAGTCTTATATAGACTTCTTCCTTTCGGTGTTGTAACCCGGCATCCAAAATGTATATGTTTACTGTTATAGTCCCCACCTGCTATAAATTTTGGGCCGAGACTTTCAAAAAATGTGGAGAATTCCTCTTCTGTGATGTTATGTCTCGGAGGGCAGTAGACAGCACTTACTGTAATTCCTGAGCCATTTTTATTAGTAACATGTACAGAAGTTGCTTGAAGATGGCTTTTTTCATATTTATCGAGCTCGTGGTGCTGTAGGGATTCTTTTATAATTATAGCTGTACCTGCATGAGCTGTACCGTCTGGGTGAGTAGTAAAGTAGCATTTATAACCTTGTATCTTGAAGTAATTTTTATTTGTAAAATGTGTTTCTGACACTAATAGTATATCAATTTTTTCATTGATTAAAAAGATTTCAATTTCAAGGCGTCGTTGAACTAGGCCGTTGGCGTTCCAAAGAGCAATTTTGCAAGGATTATTCATTTTTATTTGTATTAATCAGGCTCGTTAGCAGATTTAGAATCATGCTGTTTTGATTAAGTAGTTGATTGAACATAACTTTAAATTCACTTATTAGTGATGTCAATTGTAGGTTTATATCGTTTTGTTGGCAGTTGTTGTTTTCATTTCGAACTACGTGGGCGTATGTATTATTCCTTTCTTGTTGAAAGTGTTGCGGAGGAAAAGGAGGGAGAGGTGGGGCTGGAGTATTTATATTTTGAGTTGGTTGGCTAATGTTTCCATTATGTTTTGATAGGTCTAGTTTTTTATAAGGTTTACCTCTCATTTTTTGAAGGTCCTTGTAGGTGGAGCATCCTTTATAATTTGCAGGGTGGTTTCCTTGGCAATTTGCACAGACGGCTGGAGTGCTTCTCGGTTTGGTACATGTGGAAGATTCATGGTCTGATCCACATCTTACGCATTTAGATGGTTTGAAACAGTAGGATCTTGTATGGTTGAAGGATTGACATCTTGTGCATTGGGGGATTTCTTTGTTTTTTCTTGGGGGCTCAATAGATATTTTCGTGTTTTGCAGGTAGCTGATATTGTATATTAGTTTATTGTCATCATTGGGCTCAAGATCGACAAAGAATAATGGTAAAGGCTCTTTTGTTTGCCAGTGCTTTACATTTGTCATGTTTCTGACGTCAAAACCTTTCTCGGCTAATTCGCTTTTGATGTCTTCGATATTCACCGAGTGGTGTAAATGTCGGATTACCACTCTAAAAGCTCGGTCCTCTTTTAACTGATAAGTGTGATGAGATATGTTTTTTTCAATGAGATATTTAGTGAGATTTCTATAAGCTTCACTTGTTGTGACGTTGATTTTTATGTTTGTATTTGCCATGGCTTTGCAAATAAATTCATTTTTGTTTATTATTTGTAAAATGCTTTCTGTCATTTTAGCAAAATTAGAAACATTGTAGATGAATATAGGTGGAGGTTTCAGGACCTTAATGTGATTTGTGGGCTTTTCGGGAGTGGAATTTGTGTTTGATTCAGGTGTCTGTGAAAGAGGAGCATATTGATTTGTAAGTGTGATTTCAGGTGGTTTGAACGTAGGGTATCTGGTTGGATTTTCGTTGAATTTTCGTTTTTTTACTACTTGCCAGTCGACTGAACTAGAGGTGGTTTCTTCCATGTTTGGTTCATTGTTGGTTTGGGTAACAGATTGACGCAGCGTTTTCATTTTTGTTGAGTTATATCAATCGTAAGTAATAATCAAATTGAGAAAAAGTAATTCACTACATAGTAATGCATAAAATATTTTTAAATATTATAATATTTTATATATATAAACTTAAGCTTTATTTTCCGAGCTGGATTAGATTAGAAATAGATCGAATTTCGTAGGACTAATCCGGTCGGAGGTTCAAGCTCGAATGTATATAATATATAATAATAATATAATAATAATTTAATACATATATATATATATATATATATATATACGAGCTTTTCGTGCGTGCCTTCGGCACGCCCTTCGAAGCTCGGCCCTCCGAGGCTGGTGCCCTGGCGGGCGGCGTCTCAGTCCAAAAATTTTATTCCTCTTAAAAAACCACACTCCAAATGTATACCTGTAAACTCCCGAAAATACACAGTCTCTTAAAAGTTTCCCCTCATTTTCGTCCTGACACAGCTACAGAAATGAGGCTCTAGATATGAATCTGGAAGTATTTTTTTTCTATAATCTACAGCATTGTAATATTTTTTGTGTGGAAATAGAATTATTTAAATAAGTGGTATCGTGTGAGGAGGAGAATTATATTATATCATTTTTTTAAATTTGGGATAGATAATCGATATAAGGCTCCAAATATTTAAAAGAGATCAGGTGTTGTTTGTATGACAGACTGCTCCCTCCAGTATTGCCATGAGAAACTCATAAGGGCATGCGTGTCTTAAGTCGTTCAATTTTGTAAAAATCTAAAAATAAGAATAACAAAATTTAGATTTTTAAAAAATTATAAAAAAGTGGCAAATTATTAAAAAAATAAACAAATAATATATAAATCAAATAAGATGTGATTGATTTCTTTTTCTGTGCGCAAAGAAAAGCCAATTGAATATTTAATTTTCGAGTGGTGAAGGGGGGGGGGTAATAATTGTCAATATATTTAATGTTTCTTAATTTAAAATCAATTGGAGTCTTTCATTTCGAAATTTGAGTCCAAATTACGATTATATTTCAAATTTGCCGCAAATATACCGGTGGCGCTCTCTCTCGGCAGCATTACGTCAGCGTTGCGGCAAATTAATCTAGACAAATATATATAGTATATATAATATATATATATATATATAATATAATACATAATATATATATATAATATACATATATGTAGAATCGTGTGAAATGATTTTTGATGCAGCTTGTCATCGCCAATCCCAAGTGAGGGTGGAAATTTGTGTTCCGTTTAGGTAAAAGGTGTGCGCTGAGCCCTCTTCAGCATCGTTGAAGACGATGTTCAAGCGGGAGGCCCGGGTTCGAGCCTTGCTAGTATATAAAATTTGGACCTGCTAAAACTCGGCTCCCTCACTAACACTACTAACACTTTACTGATGTACTGTCTAAATGACCTGTGTTCCCAGTGACAATAAATAAATAAATAAATAAAAATACTCTATTTATTTATTTTATGTGAGGGCAGTCCATAAATTACGTCACACAAATTTTATGATTTTTAGACCCTCCCTGTGTTACATTTTCATTGTGCTCTTCCTATATTGTGACGTCACACTATCCCTTTTATACACTATAATTTTTTAATTGGACTTTTGTGACATCACCATTTTTAAGATCCCCAGGCTCCCATGTCACAAATCTGAGATGCCCCCCCCCTTACTTGGTGACGTAATTTATGGATGACCTCTGATTAAAAAAACACTTAAATTTATAAAATATAAATAAATAAACGGTGGTTTTCATTTATCATGAAGTCGTTCAAAAGTAGTTTCCTAGTTAGTTAGTACATTGTTTTTATAATTTCGCCGAACACCTGTTAAGAACCACTGCCTTAATCTGACCATGGATGACCCAATTTAAAATTCACCCTATATAACGCATAATGCTTTAACTTATTTCCTAGACCATTTAGTTAGTTGTATTGCGCTTGTACTTTTACTTTGTAATAGAAGCTAATCTATGCTCTCTATTATACTGAACTCATCTATAATTCAGTCAAATTAAAATTGTATTGTTTGTAAATGTCTTATCTAGGCAATCTAATTATTAACATGTTTCGTTAAGCACCTTCCCTCATTTAATCATGTCAATTCTTGTTAATTAATTTTTCAATGTCACTTAATGGATATTTAGAATATCGATGACGTGTATGTCTTGCATCTAAGTGTCGTACAGACAAATGAAACTAAAAATTGACCAGAATAGGTAAAGGAAAACTGTTCCCGATTTGGTACACTTTCAGAAAAGTTTAATATTTTAAGATAATTATATTTTTTTGATTAAAACTTTTTTGAAATGAAACTTACAGTATAGTCGTGGTAGGGAACGTTTCCCCATCTCCGATTCCAAAAAGAGTAGAAAATGGGAGAGAATCGCCCCTACTCTCTCCGCGCATACCCAGACCGATTTCGCTATGAAAATTGATAAATAAAATATATATTTTTTTAATTTATTTAAGAGAGATTCTTTTGAATTAAATAAAGGAGCAAAGAAATTTCACTTCTACAGCAAAAGTACCTCACGCCTATTTTGTATTTACATGCGTTTATTTTAGTTCTGTTGATAAATATAACTATATTTTAAAATTTCTTCACTGAAGATGAGGTAAATAGAGTCACTTGTGTGGAAAAAAGGTGTAAGATTTCACTTTTATAGATATATCTTACATCTTTTTTCCACACAAGTGACTCATTTTATGTAGGATCATTTCCTGTTATGGAATAGGCAGGCAGGAGAAAAAACCTAAATGATGAAATTTGTAGGAAATTTAATGAACTTTCATTTTGAAAAGGTAGGTTATTTACGAAAAATTGATAGTTTTCGAGTTATAAGCAAAAAACCGGCAAAAAATGAGATTTTTTACATTTTTGACAATGTTCCGTCATGAAATTTTGTTAGCAAACCTCAGATTTGGATTCAATACACCAAAAAACATATAGGATCAAGAAATCAAAACTACCCCAAAACTTTCCCACGAGGGGCTCTTTAGAGAACAATTTAACTGTACTAAAAAGGTACATCAAGAAATTAAAAAAAGAACATAATTCTTGGTTAAACATACGAATTATATTTAATTACGGTTAGTTTGCCATAAGAAACGGTTTGTTGTTGCCGTTAGTCATTCCATGAGCTCTGCTCTGGGGAGGGGGGGGGTTCTGTACCCGTGCTACGCCTCTGATTGTGGCCTACAGAGCCCCAAAAAGTGACCAAAAATCCATTGGAATTTTTTCTACATTAGGAAAATGAACCATTTATAAATGCATTCAAATCAAAATCAAAAATGGATAACCAATCGACTTGATTGGGGAATAATGGAATTGAAATAATTATCGGAAAAGAGGTTTTTTTATCTAATTAGATTTTTCCTCTTATTAAAAACACGGACTAAAGATGAATAAGGACACTCGATGGCGGAGAAGTAATCTCCGGAATCGAAGCAAAAAATACAATGTATACATTAATTAATGTAAAATAATTGGTTTAATAAAATTTATAAAAAAAAAAAAAATCAAAATCAAAAACAATATATTAGTATAAATTATTATTTATTTTTCCAATTTCTTTAAAAATCATTTTATTGCCTGCATTAATACGTAATTGATTTAAAGTAATTTATTTTATTTTAATAAATAATTATTGTATAAATAAATAAACAAACAAATAAATAAATAAATAATTATGGCTTCTTTAAAACGGGTCTAACAATTTATATGTAAATCATGCACTAGGGGTTTTGTGTGTCGACAAATCGATCTGTCAGGGTCTCATCTTTGAGTAAAAAGAATTTTAACGGTTTTTTCATAACCAAAGTAATTATTAACAGGTAGTGGAATGCTATAAGTTTGGGGCTTTAAAAAAGATTCCTTTTTCTTTTGTATACACACAGAGAGTGAGTTGGATCAGGACATTTACTCAAAGGCCTTGGAGCATTAATGCATACAGCAAGCTTTTGGTTAAAATCGGAACACCGGATTGTGATTTTCTCCAAAACGGCTCTAACTTTTTTTTTTAATTGTTATACTTATCAAGTGTCATAAGCTAATAGTCGTGTATAAATTTTAATCCGATTGAAATAAATAAAGGAGGTGTAAATTAGGAGTGTCGTAAAATAAATATTTTAATCGTTCATACCTCGTATACGGCAAGTCGCTGAGGTTTGAGATTTGAAACTTAAACTATCTAGAGGCTAAAATAAATACCTCAAGATTTTGGCTAAAAGCGAAAAACCGGAAGTATTAGATGTTTATACTTGAAGATTTTTGGTATTTTGCAATTTTTGAATGAAAAAAATTGGTATGATGATTCAAAATTCAAACTAATATGAAAGTCGTGTGTTGCTCACACCAGTTGATTTTTTTATACTAAAACCAACTTTCTAAGATCTTTTGTTCTTGAATTACATGCTTATGATTTAATTAATCCACATCCACACACAATAAATATTTCAAAATCAATTAAATATATATTTATTTATCTATTTATCTTACGAATGAATAATCTTTGAATATTTGTAAGTAGGCCAGTAAATAGGGGTTTCGCTTACATTAAATTCGGGAAAATATTTTTTTTTCTAGGGTCGTTTGGTATGGTGTGGGTATGCCAAATCTAAGTTTGCGAGCTCGACAGTGTGGGGGACAATTTTTGGTGGCCGAAAATCATCGAAATTTTGGGACTTTTTCAAGTTTTTAATTTATAACTCGAAAACAGTTCACATTTTGTAAATAACCATTCTATAGTAAATTAAAGAGGACAAACTTTGGCGTCGATTAAAAAAAGAAATGCAAAATTGGTCAAGTGGCACTTTTTTTTTAATTTTTTCCCATTTTAACCATGAAAGAGCACGTTTTCGAGAAAGATCATTCTATATATTTTTAAACTAGATTAAATTTGCTACAATTTAAACAAAGTTTCATCTTAATTGAAATCGAACTACTCGACAAATTTTGCATTTCTTTTTTTTAATTGCCATAAAATTGTGTCCTCTTTAATTTACTATAGGACAGTTATTTACAAAATATAGACCGTTTTCGAGTTATAAGCAAAAAACTGGAAAAAGTCCGAAAATATCGAGGTTTTTTGGCCACTAAAAGATGTCCCCACACTTTCGAGGTCGCAAACTTAGATTTAGCATACCCACACCATACCAAACGATCCTAGAAAAAATCTTTTCCCTCAATTAATGTAAGTTTTGTCCGCCTCCGTGGTGTAATGGTCAGAATAACTGACTGGTAACCCGGAGGTCTCGGGTTCGATTCCCGGCTATACCCAGACATTTTTTCTGTAAGTATAGGGTCTGGTAATAAAAATTAAGTGGGAGATAAATTTAACCGAATTTATCGCGCGGAGAATTTACCACTGCTCGAAGCCCCTAAAACATTAGTAAATTAGATATTGAATTGTATCTAAGTTTCTGAGATTGGCTCGTGATCCCGGCTTCTTTTCCTTCTACTCTGTTCTTTTCACGATGGAGGGGCCAGCCCATACAGGCCTTTAGGGGATCCACCTTCTGGTGTATCTCCTTCTCACATCAATATCATTAAAAAAAAAAAAAAAAGTTGAATCCCTTTTTGGATCATCTAGTTACTGGGTTAAAGTAAAAAAAATCTTTAAGTCATGGTAATACAAACATTCTCAAACTTTAGATGAACTTTTGTTCTTGAATTACGTTACTATGATTCATTTAATCCACGCATACGCACAAACACAAAATATATTTCAAAATCAATAAAATAGACATTTATTTATCTATTTATCTTACAAATAATCATTGAATGTTGGTAAGTTAAAAAAAAACAATCTAAAGAATTTTAAGTCATAGTAGGTAATACAAACATTTTGACACCAAAACGAACTTTCTACGATCGTGTGTTCTTGAATTATCGTGCGTATGATTTATTGAATCCACACACCAACAGAAAATAAATTTCAAAATCAATTATAACCATAAATATGATTTATTTATCTTACGAATAAAGATTGAATGTTTTTAAGTCCCAACAAGGCCAGTAATGCAATTAAAAAGGAATTAAGTCTATATATATGTGATTTCGGTATTTAGTAGAGTTCGACTCAGGGCCACCGGGTGTAGATATATATTATGATTCCTTTTTTTTTTTTGCTTTATACAATTTACATTTAACAAGTGTAAATGTTAGAAAATAATGATTTTATAATTGAAGGTTTTTGTTGAATAATATGACGGATGATGGGTGGGGGGAGGGGGCACTTGATGATTAAATCTTATTATATAGTGAACAGCTTCTAATGACGTTCATTTTAATTGAAATTCTAACCTGAATAAGGATAAATACGTGAAATTCAGGTCTATATTACATGTAAAGCCGAAGTATTAAATTCACTTAAGTTTGATCGGACAGTAGTACCCCGCAAGTCAAAATAAAATCTAAATTTTTTTTCGACTAAAATTATAAATTTTAACACATAAATTAATTATTTTATTTTAGATGTTAGTTAACATCATTTTTAATCGGATATATGAAATAATTTAATTAATAAATAGAATAAATAAATGTCTTTTGACTCGAGTATTTTTTCTCCTAAAGTAGATCTGGCAACTGCGCATCTACTAGTTATCAGTTGTTCTTTTGATGTGAGTATGGCTATAGGGATCGTGCGTGAAATATAGAGGCAGCACTACTGTCGAAGTAAGCGCTCTCTAGTGTTCCTTTGCCGAAGATAGTGGGATCAAAACAATCATTAAACATCAACATGAAATATTTATAAATAATAGAAAAAATAATAAAATATGGATTTCAACCGGTTGTCAATAATAGTATCATCATCATCATCATCATCAGCCTGTCGATAGCGACAATCCACTGCTGAATATAGGCCTCTTCCATCAAATGGAAGGAGGTTGGCATTAAGTCACCACGCTTGCCAGACGGATTGGTGACTAGGAATCAGATTATAGCCGGTTAAATATCAATGCAGGGACTCGGACTCGAACCCGGGACTCCTGCTTAGAAGGCTAGTGTCTTTAAGCTCTCGGCTAATCCGATTGTCAATAATAGTATACATGGCCAAAATGATGAAAAAGGGAAAAAGTTATTCAACTTTAATCCAAGGGCGGATCCAGGGAGTGGGGCGGAGAGGGCAACCGCCCCCCATAGAGGCCCGTGCCTGGCGGGAGTGCAACACAAAAATTTTAAAATTGAAAATAAAGTTCTATGTGTGTGGGGGGGGGGTCTACACACTTTCGAGATAAAAAGTAGATCTTATATAGGTACATCGGGCACCTTATATACATTCTCCCCCCCCCCCATAAAAAATTCCTGGATCCGCCCTTGCTTTAATCATGTCTATGGTGTAGTTGCAAAAACAAATAATTTTGCAAGTGTCATAGCCGCTAATGGTTAAAATAGGTTTTAATATTTATAAAATTATTTATTTACTTAAAAATATACTTGCTTAATTTATAAGAAGTTATTAAAGAAAAACTTAAAAAATTTTATGTGAAATATTTAACATTAACTATTACTTAACCTACACTGACATGATGTTAAAATAATTATAAACAAAAAATAATAAACATTTCATTTTTATTACTTTTTACAATAAAAATATTCATATAGATTTTGTGAGATCCACATTTATTGGATCACAACTTGAGTCTCGGGTATCCTTTGAAATTGGTATATTTGCTTGGCAATTCTTATCTTCTGTTTTCTTCATTGGTACATTTATCTGTATTGCTGCAGTGCTTATACTATCATGATACTCCAGATTGCAAAAAATATGTTAAATCTTCGTACGTTTCGTCTACAACTGTCTCCGTTTGACAACTTATGCTTCGTTGTACAGGTTTGAGAATAACACTCTCAACATCAGCTCAGTTGTTTCTGTTCAACACTATTAACATGCACATTATCACCTTGCTCCATTACTACATTAATTGAATTGGTGATATTTATCAAATTATTGGTTTCATCACTCACAAAAGATTTCTTAATATTTGCAACTTTCAATAATTCACGATTTTTGACTCGCTGGAAACGTCCCAAGGATTCTATATTTTTTTTAATATTTTCACTTCCAGGAAAAATAGAAGGAACATAAGACGGATGTAACGGATGTTCCGATTTTTCGTTATTGTTAAAATGAGAACTACAAATTCTCGTATTTTTATTTGGTGCCCAGTCTTTTGAATTTTTCTCTGAAAACAAAACAAATTAAAAGGTTAAGTTTTTATTATTACATAAATATCATAAATATTAAGAACTTAACCATCAAAATTATAGTTTTTTATATGCCCGAGTTTAATCTGAACTTTTACTTTAATTTTGTTATAAATTGTTGATTAATACAGAACGTACACATTATTTTTTACTGCTTTTATCCACTGTTTACGTTTCGCTATTTTCCATGCGGCTCCAAATATGCTATATCTGGGAATTAATAAAATTTCACTTTCACATCAACTCCACGTTTTTGACGTGATGTATCATTACAACTACGGATACAGCAATTCTTTCTTGATGCTGACATAATTAAAATAATATCAATTAATTTTAATATTAATTATTAAAAAATAAATCACCTGTTAAAATTTAATAAACGATGCCAATTACTTGAGATGTTTACCACTAGTTGGCGTAAAAGTCTCTCTCACCATCTACAAGGCCCAAATCCGCCCCTGTCTCGAATACGGCTCTCATCTGTGGAGAGGGGCCTCAAAATATTCTCTTGCTACCCTGGATGCAATTCAGAAACAAGCCGTCAGGCTAATTGACGATTCTACCCTCACCGACTCCCTCGACTCGCTGGCTCATCGAGAGATGTCTCCGCCCTTTCCCTTTTCTATAGATACTATCACGGCAGGTGCTCTGATGAGATAAAATCAATAATTCCCCCAAAGCATACTTTGCACGCAGCACACGTTTTGCCGACTCCCAACACTCTTTCGCGGTCAAATTGGAAAAGTGCCGGACCACTTCATTCGCGAATACATATATCCCCATGACTTCAAGGAACTGGAACTCTCTCCCAGCCTCTATCTTTCCCAGCACCTATAATCTTCAAACCTTCAAAACCGGAGTGCATAGACACCTACGTCTACACCCTCTCACTTAATCAACTTTCTCTTCTCTTCGGTAATGCAAGGGTCTTTCGAGATCCATAGGGGCTGCATCTTTACTGGTGCACCCCTTTTTGCATTTGATTGCATTAAAAAAAAAAAAAAAAAAAAAAAAAAAAAAAAAGTCTAGATGAACGATCCCTATAGTGTTTTAATCGAACGTTTTCTTCATTTGATTCAATCGCGAATCAAATGTAGGGAATTTTTGTCAAATATTGAGTGAAAATAATATTTGAAAAAGTTTTGAGTATCTTTTTTTTTTGTTGAAAATAGTTGGAAGTTTTTTCAAAAAAATCACCTCGGGTTCAGATTAACCAAGATGTATTTTAAAAGAGAAAGAATTCAATCAATCTTTTTCGGACAAATTCTAAGATTTTAGTAGAAATATTATTAAATTGCGATATCAGAGGGATTCATCCCTCCAGGAGTCGAACCTGAGAACTAACACGCTATCCGGGCAGTCAGCTCACACCCTTGAGACAAAAACCTCTCTCTGAATCGCAATATATGATATGAGCTCAGAAATGTTTTTACTCCATTTCTTCTATAACGGAAATTAAAAAATTTAGATTAAAATGAAAAAAAGTTTTTCATACAAGTCGTCTTATTTAAATATTAGACTAAAGTTTTGAGCATCATTTTTTTTTGAAAATAGATGGAAGTTTTTTCAAAAACTACTACTAAAATCTTAGAATTTGTCCGAAAAAGATTGATTGAATTCTTTCTTTTTTAAAATAATATTTGAACTTATATAATTTCTAACTTGAAATAATGATCTTAAATAAATTTTTATAATTTTACCAAAAAGTTGCAACCCCTAAAGAACTGGGTTGGGCCCTCCATCGTGAAAAGAAGAAGAAAGAATTTTATGGGTTGGGCGGGGGTCCAAGGTTTCTGTGGATACGGGTCTTAAATAGCTGAAGGTTATAAGTCGCGATAAAGATGGTGGCAGGGAGCGAGTTCCAGTCTCTGGAGGTCATAGGGATAAAAGAGTTGGCGAAAGCGCTTGTTCGATTTTTCTCCAATTTGACAGCGAAGGGGTGCTGAGCGTTAGAAAACCGCGTGTTTCTCGAAAAGAAGGCATTAGGAGGGATAAGTGATTTCAGCTCGACTGAACAGACACCGTGTTATTATCTGTAGTACAGGGAAAGGGCAGACGGGTTCTTCGGTGAGCCAGGGAGTCGAGTGAGTTGGTTAGAGCCGGGTCTCCTATTAGTTTAACGAGCTGTGCGTGCCTTCGACACGCCCTCGAAGCTCGGCCCTCAGAGGCTGATGCCCTGGCGGGCAGCGTCTCGGTCCAAAAATTTTATTCCTCTTAAAAAACCACACTCCAAATGTATACCCGTAAACTACCGAAAATACATCGTCTCTTAAAAGTTTCGCATCTTTAATTTTTGAGTGTTATCAATATATTTAATGTTTCTTAATTTAAAATGAATTGGAGTCTTTCATTTCAAAATTCAAATATATATATTTCAAATTTGCCTGGTTAATGAAAATCGATTGGAGCCATCAGTTTAAATTATATTTCAAATTTGCCTCGTTAATTAATATATATTCAATGTTTTTTAATTTAAAATCAATTGGTGTTTTTTCATTTTCATTCGAGTTCAAATGAATACAATATTATCTAGACACAAAGTCTAAATCAAAAATATATAGTTTTAGTAAAAGAAATCAAGATATATATATTAATATGACATTGGTCTAGTGGTTAGAGCTGATGCCCATAGTTCAAGAGTTCAGTCGGTTCGATTCTAGGCAAGAGGGTAATTTTTTTAGAGAAATTTCTCTAAGCGTTGTTACAAATTAATCTAGATAAATATATATAGTATTGCTCAAGCTTCTGAATTGCTTGCGTGCTGAAGCTTTAGCAGTGGTTGAGATATGGTCATTCCATGAAAGGTCAGACCCTAGAGTTACGCCTAGCATTGAAATCTTATCCCTGAATTCTAGTGAGTTTGAGTCGAATGATATGTTTGGGAGGTTTCTGTCGACGCGCCTAGAAATAAGGCAACACTGAGTTTTCACTGCATTGAAGTTAACTAAGTTTTGGGATCCCCAGTTTTAAAGTTTGCATAAGTCTAAATTAATTGAGGATGCAATGTCTGCACGGTTTTTATGCGATGCAGGGGCATTATGTAGCGTTCTGTAGATAAAATTAGATTAATTTTACACCTCCACTTTATAAAATTATATTTTTGCTTAACGAATATTTCAAAGTATAAAAAAAAAATCAATAAAAATAAAAAATAGATCAGCTTTCAATTTATTATTTCTAAAGTTGAAATTAATTACTACCTTACTGAAAAGAAAAGAATTTTATATAAATTGAAGAAAAAAAAACGAGAAAAGAAAGTTGGAATAATTATTATATGAATGAAATGAATTAATGACTAATTCAATTTATTTTTATTTATTTATTAATTTTCCAATTCAATTGTATTAAATAATTACTTTAGAATAGAAAAAAATAAAATAATAAAGAACGGGAAACAACAACACACTGTGATGATGAATTTGTACTTGCTTATATAAAAGTAAAATAATTAAAAAAAAAGAAACATATTAAAGAAATTATTATATTTTATTTATAAGTTAAAAAAAATGCACGCTTACACGGAAAGTGAAATTGTTTAAGTAATTATTTCAATTATTGTATTAATGTAGCTGAAATCCTAATCATTATGAATCGTTCTTTAATCTGACCATAAAAGAAATTACGTGGAGACAAGTAGAGGGGGGGCGGGAGGAAGAGAGAATTTGATTTCCGTTTACTCAGTACCGGAACTAGATGAGTGTTCGCGTGTACCCTAAACTATACACTGAAAAAACAATTTCTTTATAGGAAGGGACCCCGATCTCAGCCTACAAAATTCTATAAAAGTATTGTTTTTAATTACTCCTTTCATTTAAATTAGATAGCGATTGTAGACATTGTTATTTGCAATCAGAACAAAAATATTGTTTTTCCCTGCTTTAACTCCAGCCCAATGCTTATGGTCCCACGCCTTGCGCTTCAAACACTTAATCATTTATGGTATGGTATATATATATATACCATATAGATCTATTTTACTTTCACCTACCTTTGAAAATAAGACATATTTTTTGCCAAAAAATTCAAAATTTTGTGTTTTTCTCGACTTACGCGAAAACATTTGGAACCAATTAATGGCGTAATTCGAGTACTTAATGTAAGTAGATTTCGAGCTAAAATTTTCAGACGTAATTTTTTTTACTAAGAGAAACAATTTCTATACAGAGTCTAAAAAATTTTTGGAAAGAATAAAAATTGATTTTTGTGCATTTTTGAGATTTATTTAATATTCTTGAGTGGCCTCTAAAAATTTTATTTTAAGCTAAAATTTGAATACACTGAAAAAACAATTTCTTTATAATAAATATATTGATAGAGTTGAGCATTTTTAATGAGCTCTTATTTATTCCAAAGATATTTTATTAATAATCAAGACGATATATCGAAAACATTCCAAATATGAACAAATATATTATATACTTGAGTGATCTATTTCATTCTATTAGATTTCTCTTAATATTAAATGAATGTCTTGTTTATACTTCTAGTGAAACCTCTTATTATATCTAACATAAACAAATGTTTTTACTTTATCCAATGCAAAGCATGGGTAAAGTATTGTAATCGCTCTCGGGGCAAGCGTGGCTTCAAAGGGTCCTCAGGTAAAGACTACGGAACCCATGGACTCAATTAAAGTCACAAATTGTAGTATTCAATTAGGTTGAATTTTAGCACGTGACGGTTTTGCCAAAAATTAC
Source organism: Forficula auricularia (assembly GCA_024734495.1). Lineage (NCBI taxonomy): Eukaryota > Metazoa > Arthropoda > Insecta > Dermaptera > Forficulidae > Forficula > Forficula auricularia. The sequence goes on from JALMQS010000207.1 coordinate 135,900, forward strand.
ATGGGGTCTCGTCGAGAGGCCAAAAAGTGCGATTTTTTCATTTAGTGCGTGCGGATGGATGTATGGATGGATGGATGTATGTATGTTATCGTTTTTTGGCCCACGATTTTTTCCACACCGTTGCACCGACTGAAATGAAATTGAAAACCTACCATTAGTTTAACAAAATGAAGCGCTGATTAGTTTTTGGTACATATCGGCCCACAAACATTAGTACTTTTTTAGTTTTTTCTAAATATCTTGAAAATGACTTAACCAATTTTGATGAAATTTAATATCCTAATTAAGTACCTTGGGGACCACAAAAAAGGTTAAATAAAGCTTGAGTTGTTTGCCATAAAAGAATTTAGTCTTTTTGATTTTAAGTCGATTCTTCCACATTTTCAGTAGAGGTTTCCATTAATAGTCAAAACATCAAAAATGGAATGCAATAAAGTTATTCCTCTAGTATTAGATAAGAATCGATCGTTATTTTTGATTTTAAGTCGATTCCTCCATGTCTTCAGCAATGGTTACAATAATAACCGAAATGTCAAAAATCCAATGTAGAATGGTTATTCCTCGACTATTAAATTAGAATTATTTTTGAATTAATGTCAATATGAACTACAATTTGCAAGTGATATCTGATTAATAATAAAGGAACAAACATATTAATATTTCAAATGAATTTGGATAAAGTTTAGCAACGATCCGTTGCAGTTTATTTTTATCATAAAACGACTTAGATTTTTTGGAAATAGTAATATTATAATAATTAAGATATTTTTAAAAAAATTAACAAAATTCTTGCTTACATTATTAATTGTTTTTATTTTTAATTTTAAAACCCACTATAAGATTAGAAGAAATATTAATATATATTAAAATTAGATTACCTTAAATCAAAATTAGGAGTCCATCTGGACAAATTATTAAATTGGGCTACGCATCTAAAGGCAGTTTCATCAAGTGGAAGAATTGCTGCCAAAATTATATGGCCCTTTAATTTATAAAAGAAGCCCACTTGAGTTGGATCAGAAATTAAATCTATATAGGGCCATGGTGCGCCCTCGTCTTACTTATGGGGCACTTTTATGGTTTGGTCATGCGGCCAAAACAAATGTTTCGCTTATTGAAAGAGTTGAAACAAAAACTCTCAGGACAATTGCTAACCCTCCGCCAGGAATCAACAACTACATAATCAGAGGACTACAAATTGAGAGCCTGCAAGACCACATTCGGAAATTATCGTTCAACGAAATTTTCTCTGGAGAGAGACGGACTGGTAGAAATTTTAATTGAAAGTAATGGAAGGCAGCCCAGAGGTAGTGAGGAAAGAAAAAATTAACACATATAAAATAAGGTGTAATTTATTGGAAGCCATCTAATTAAGAAAAGAAGGAAAAATTTTTTTTTTTGTCTTTCTATGCCTTTTGTTACAAATGAAGAAAGTTTTTGAACACTACTGTGGAGAGAAGAAGGAAACATTTTATTTGTTTCATTCATTGACCCTTTGAAACCCTGAAGAAGGAGGGAAAAATCCTCCAAAACGTCGGTTTGAAAGGAAAGGAGGAAGGATTCCAATAAATTACACCTTATTTTATATGTGTTAATTTTTCTTTCCTCACTACCTCTGGGCTGCCTTCCATTACTTTCAATTATCGTTCAAGTTCCAAAAAGGCTAATTACTCATAAGAATCCATTAATTACATCTATCGATCTCGGTTAATTATTAATCTCGTTTTGATTTCTTGTTATATTTTATTTTAAGTTTTTTTTTTTTTTTAATTGGTTTTAGAGGTTTTTTAAAATTTTTCCTCGTTATATCATTATTTGGTGAATCGAACGAACTAAGAAGTGTTAAAAACAAATTTTTAAAGGAGGATGAATTGTGAGTAGCATTCCCGAAGTCACCGTCAAAAAATAAAGCTGACAAAGAATGTATATTCATCTTGTATGAAAATTGTACATCTGTAATTATAATTGTATAAGTAAAGAATTTCTTATTATTATTACTGAAATCAAATCTAGTAGTTCAACTTAGATGATGCGCACTATAATGTTTAAAAAATTATAAATTGTGGTGTTTTTTGAGGCTCTGAAAACCTTTGAAAACAGATGTAATGTCTTCGTTAGGAAAAAGGAAATAAAATTTGTTAGAATATAAAGAAAATTTTATTTCGCTTTTCCCTAACGAAGACATTACATGCTGTTTTCAAGGTTTTCAGAGACGCCTCAAAAAACACCACAATTTATAATTTATAATTATAATAATTCAAATTTTTATCTAATTAATTCAACCAAATGAATAATTAAAATAAATAAATATTTATATAATTCATTTGAATATAGGAGATTCTTCATCAAATGAATTTACTCATCTTCTAGCTAGAAATACATATTATTTATTAAAAATAAAAAAAAATATTCAAGTTTATATCATTTCTTGTCATAATTGCGTATTATTCCATTTAAATACCCACAACTATGAAATTTAACTATTCCACTATTTTACTCATATAGCAATATTTTCATAATTTACTTATAAGTGATTGGTTCAAATAGCTATTAATATATCTAGAGTTGTTCAAAAATATGAGAATACTTAAAATACGTATCTCATTTATTCATATTGAACAGAGATCTATTACGGCATAATTAAATACACTATCTATTCATATCAAATATAATTTCTTAACTATAAATATATCGTTTTTTCAGTCAGTATAGAACATATTTTCGAAGTTAATAAAATGATTTCAAAGAAGGGGGCGTTATAAGTGAAAGTCATTTGGCGCACACACTAGTTTATTTTTAATGATTTACTGCAATGATCAATTAGTGTAACCATTATTAGTATCCAGTCTACTTTTATATTAATTATTTTCTTATCTACAAATCTACAAAGCTTATTTTCCAAATACTATACAAATCTATGCTATTAATCGCTTTAATCTTGTTTTTTTTACAATTATAATAATTATTTTTTTAATATTTCTAAATCGAAATTTTTCTTTTAATACCTATTAATGTCTATTTTTTCAAAAATAACGCGTTTCTCCTCATTAGAAATAGATAGATAATAACGATTGTGTTGCATGTCATTTGAAATATTCATAAAGAACATTGTGTATGTAGAGTTGGATTAATTTTTGAATATTATTTCCCTTTGATTAATTAATCAGTTGGAAATTCATCCATTCATCCTACTTTTATTTTATTTTATCTATGTGTGTGTGTATGTGTGTGTGTGCCTCCATTATCGTTCGATTTGGGCGAGATTCTTATCTTGTATTCAACGAAGAAGATATACCGTAGAGAGGGAAACTGGCTATTATTAGAGTCCAAACTATTGTCTCTTATCTTGTTATCATAATTGTTCGGGGATTAATTATTCTTTTCCGATTCCAATTGCGTATTTCATGTAATGAAACGGATAATAGCCTTTACAATACAAAAATTTAGATCGATATGAAACACATAATGGCCACAATGTTTTCCTTAGAATTGTTTTAAACTTGGAGAGGAATTTTAGAGAATGAATTTTTGGTTGGTAATGGAAATTTTATAGCTGTGATTTTTTTTATTTTTATTAATGGTTTGACGAAAAATCATGCGCAGTTTTTGATATTTCTTCTACTTAGAAATCAGTTGCGAAGCCTGCCTTCGGCCTACGCCCCTGGACTCCGAAGTGGGTTTTAAAATTCTACCTCCGTCAGGAAATATGGTATAGATTTGAAAAATAATCTTAGATTATCCAGAGTTTCGAAAGCAACTGACAATACTCATTATATTTCTTCCAGAACTTAAGTGACTTGATTTAAATTTTTCGTTAAATTGAAGGGTTGGTTTTGTCACATATGTGTGTGATGTAATGTGTAATGAATTATGGGATGTATCTATATTGAAGATTTAAGAATGAATGTTTCATGTGAAATGACAAATTCCGGCTCTTGAACGAGATGTATGTATGATTTCAAATTATTATAAAAAAAAAATTTGTGTTATATAATTCTCTATAAAAAGAAAAAATGTAAATAAGTGTTTCATTTCAATTTTTAGAACTACTGAGGATGGTCGACCAGTGGTGACCGAAACTGTATAGTTATCAATTAAATAATACAAATAGTTATTAAAATTATTGTTTTATTATATTTGTGACAAAACCAACCCTTCAATTTAACGAAAAATACTCATTATATTGTTATTGTTTATATTGATAACTAAAATATCCTAACATATTTGACAGACGTTGCTTTTGTGTTGTGTTGGAATTTGCAGATCAAATATTAGTTTTTTAAGAAAAATAAAATAGTCACCGTTATAATTTCAAAATTGAAAATTTTAATTCAAAAAACGTGAATTTACAAAGAAGAGCCGAAGGCACGCACGAAAAGCTCGTAATGTAATAAGAATAAAGTTGCTTACCTCACTCGTAGACTTCGATATAACTGGATTAAAAAAGTTCAAATTTTGTTTTAATTTCACAGAGTCAAATCTTTTGGCAGTCAAGCAGACATCGTTGTTTTTTTTTTTTTTTTTTTTTTTTAATGCAATCGAATGCAAGAAGGGGTGCACCAGTAAAGATGTAGCCCCTATGGATCTCGAAAGACCCTTGCATTACCGAAGAGAAGGGAAAGTTGTTTAAGTGAGAGGGGTGTAGACGTAGGTGTCTATGCACCCTGGTTTTGAAGGTTTGAAGATCATAGGTGCTGGGAAAGATAGAGGCTGGGAGAGAGTTCCAGTTCCTTGAAGTCATGGGGATATATGAATTCGCGAATGAAGTGGTCCGGCACTTTTCTAATTTGACCGCGAAAGAGTGTTGGGAGTCGGCAAAACGTGTGCTGCGTGCAAAGCATGCTTTAGGGGGAATTATTGATTTTATCTCATCAGAGCACCTGCCGTGATAGTATCTATAGAAAAGGGAAAGGGCGGAGACATCTCTTCGATGAGCCAGCGAGTCGAGGGAGTCGGTGAGGGTAGAATCGTCAATTAGCCTGACGGCTCGTTTCTGAATTGCATCAAGGGTAGCAAGAGAATATTTTGAGGCTCCTCTCCACAGATGAGAGCCGTATTCGAGACAGGGGCGGATTTGGGCCTTGTAGATGGTGAGAAGTTGTGGGGGTTTGTGAAATCGCTTGGACCTGAATAAGAAGCCAATCTTCCTTGCTGCAGATTTCGCCACAGAGGAGATGTGTTCATTCCAAGACAGGTCAGATGCGACAGAGACGCCCAACATGAGATAGGCTGTCACACATTTTCAGGGTATTCGAATCGAAGTGAATATCAGGGAAATCTCTATTTTCGCGCCTAGAAATTAGACAACATTGAGTCTTATTTGAATTAAAGTTAACTTTGGGCTGTTAGCAACATGAAAAAGTGGCATTAGAATAAAGAATGCCGTAAAATTCGAAAGCTATGGAATTATGCTCCATTACCTATGGTCCAGTTGCCCCGGGCCCAGTTAACTAGACGCACCTTCTTAACATTGATCAAATTGGTATATAACTGGCCTCCATAATAAATATTACTTAAAACAGGAATAGTATGGAATTGGACAATAAATAAAAAACTAAGATTTTATTAAATGAGCAAGACGTTTCGTCGATTTATTTCGACTTCCTCAGTGGCACATCTTATCACTCTTTGTCAAAAGACAATCCCATTATTTGTCGAAACATCATTAATCTTTTTTATTATATCTACAATACATTCTTGGCCTCAATGACTCAACAATCTCGAATTTTTTCCCTCTTTTAAAAATTAAAAAAATGAAAAATTTATAAAAATTTTATATTGTTTTTAAACAGACATGTTCGTTGCATGATCGGTTTTAGATGAATAATTTAAATTTCTTAATTTAAAAAAAAATTATTTGTCATGAACTATTAGTGGGTTTTAATTTATATTTAAATTAAAACTGAAATTTGAAGATTTTATTTTTACCGAGTTTTAGCAGAATTGTTGATTCATAGAGAGAAACAAAGAGGTTGTCCTCTGCTTGATGCAAATAAACATACATCACACATATATGTGCCCATAATTATGAAAGTGGTCTCAAGTCATTAATTGTTAGTTTCGAGATATTTAAGGTTTTATAAAATAAACAAGATTTGAATTCTGTATAATGAGACAACTTAGAAATCCACTTAACTGTTCAATTTTATGCGATTTTTCAAAACCGACATCTTAGTACTGTACTTTTTAAATAGATGGAACATAAAATTTGAAAAAATTAATTTTTTAATTTTTTGACTTAGATCACTTTCAAAATTATATATATATATATATATATATATAATATATATATTTTTATAAATATGTGTGTATGATTATTTGCATCAAGTAGAGGACAACCTCTTTGTTTCTCTCTATAAACTGAAAGTAGTGAAACGAAGCCCAGGGGTAGTGAGGAAAGAAAAAATTAACACATATCCATATAAGGTGTAATTTAGTGGAATCTATCCTCCTTTCCATTCAGTCCTTCACCAGGCTAGGCTGGGCAATATAAAAATATTGTATTTTTGGTTGAATTGTTCTCTGGACACAAAATAAACCCGGAGATGGTCTGCTCCATTTGTAACAAATATGAAAATGAAAATTTATTTCATATTTTAAATGTATGCCCGATATACAATGCGTTGAGGGATGTCAATTTAAGGGATTCTATTGAGAATGCTGAAGATTTTTGGGATATTTTGAGGCCTTTGAGCTTACAAAAGTTGAGAAGCTTATACAATTTTATTGATGGTGCTTCTGCGTCTCCGTTCATTTATTATAAATAAATGAGGGGGGGGGGGTTTATTGTTATATTTGTTCACAATTCTGCTTATTTGTACTTAATTCTTGTATTGAATTTTCTTACTATATATACAATAAATACATACATACATACACATTCAAACCGACGTTTCGGAGGATTCTTCCCTCCCTCTTCAGGGTTTCATGGGGTCAATGAAGGAAACAAATAAAATGCTTCCTTCCTATCTCATTGACCCCTTGAAACCCTGAAGAAGGAGGGAAGAATCCTCCGAAAGGTCGGTTTGAATGGAAAGGAGGATAGATTCCAATAAATTACACCTTATATGGATAGGTGTTAATTTTTTTCTTTCCTCACTACCCCTGGGCTTCCTTTCATTACTTTCAGTTAAAATTTCTACCAGTCCGTATCTCTCCAGAGAAAATTTCATGCAAAAAATAATTTAAATTTTCTAATTATAATAAATTGTATTTGTCATGAACTATTAATTGGTTTTAAAATTAAAAAAATCACGTCGGCCTCGTCTTGCTTATTATTAAGTACTAGATTCAAGGCTCCGCCTTTGGCGGGCTTTGCTAACCAGGGGGCTTTGCCCCTGGACCCCCACGTGGCTGATTTATTGATGTTTTATTAGTAACAGAGAATAAATATAATTGTTTTATTATAAAGTCTTAAATAGATATAATTTGAGATTCTATTTAACTGCAATATAAACTCATAACAAATAAGATGAAACAAATATTTAAAATGTATTTAAAATCCACTTGTTATCATTAAGGGGAAAATAAAAAAAGTTATATTAAATGTAGGTATTATTATAGATAAGAAGACTTGAAAATTACAATTATTATTCATTTTGCTAGACACAAAAGTATATACAATCTATTTATAAAAAATTTCTCTTATTCTCAAGCTTGAGTTGTTTATCATAAAAGAATTTAGTCTTATTGATTTTAAGTCGATTCTTCCACGTTTTCAGTAGAGCTTGCCATTAATAGTCAAAACATCAAAAATGGAATGCAATAAGGTTATTACTTCTAGTATTAGATAAGAATCGATCGTTATTTTTGATTTTAAGTCGATTCCTCCATGTCTTCAGCAATGGTTACCAATAATAATCGAAGGGTCAAAAATCTAATGTAGAATTCTTATTCCTCAAGTATTAGATGAGAATCGATTGCTATTTTTGATTTTAAGTCGATTCCTCCATGTCTTCACCAATGGCTACCAATAAAAACCGAAACGTCAAAAATCGAATGTAGAATGGTTATTCCTCGACTGTTAAATGAGAATCGATCATTATTTTTGAATTAAAGTCAACATGAACTGCAAATTGCAAGTGATATCTGATTAATAATAAAGAAATAAACATATTAATATTTCAAATCAATTTGGATAAAGTTTAGCAACGATCCGTTGCAGTTTATTTTTTTAATTTTTGTTTTTAAATGTACTTTAAAAAAATAGATAGTTTTTTTAAATCTTTGTTGCATTATTAAATTCTTCTTCAACGATAATGTGGTTAGAACTCTATTATCTATGCTATTAAGAATGAATGACATTAAAAATCTGACAAACAGGGCCGCCAACACATGTTTAGTTTGCTAGTTTAGTTGTTTTATTGTTTGGCAAGGTATGTTGGCTAACCTGATTTTTTTTTAGTTTTTACCTGAATTTTTCCGGTCAACTTTTCCATTTTTTTTTACGTATTAACCTGAATTGGACTATTACGAACATTTAAAAAAAAATTAGCCAAATCGGTCCAGGAATTTGAGAGATCTGCGCTTACAAAGAAACAGAAATTCATTTTTATTATATAGATATAGATTTATTCTCGTTGTGAGTTTATGTTAATTCTGATCGTTTATACACCATTTATTTGCTGAAACGCCATTTGATAGACATCAGAAATGAAAATAAAGCGTCGATTAATTAATTAGCAGCCAACCCTGGTGTTAGATAACCGCAAGTGAGATGTTCCAGGCAGAGTTCGAAAGCGAGAGTCTCCGAGGTAGAAAGCGAAACGCCGTGAAGATGCCCACCATGGGTTTTCGAAAAGATTTCAATGTTTGTTGCGTGTTTTCGGTTTAATGGTGTCCGAGACAATTAACAACGATTAGCAGGAAGTACTATATAGTAAATACAATATAAAAGAACAACGATTTGGAAAATTAATAGAAAACGTCGCGTTACGCTCAATGCTAAATAATTGAACAAATTAATTACGAAAACACGAGGAAGCGATGAGAAATAATTCACATTTATTTTAACAGGAAAAGTGATCACTTTTTCAAGACGCTAATACTTATAGTCTAAGAGCTATTGACCATTTTGGAAGCTGATTTCAGAACCCATACTGTAGGGTAATAAGCACACACCCCGAAAGTCAAATTCTTACTCGCCAATTCGAGTCGTTTTTAGGAGTAATCGACCCCTGAAGATGTCAAATATACCGTAAAATCATCTCATTGATTACATACATATAACTCCTAAACTGTTTACTCAGCAGCAAATTCCACTAGAAGCAAAATTGTAGAAGATGTAATTTTTGTTTAAAAAAATTTGAAAATAACCACCCAAAATGGGGGTGAGTGTCAAAAATGAAAATTATAGCCCTTTCGTGCAAACTCAACCAAATTTTGTATACATATTCTGTGGACCCCCAGAAGGCTAGAAATACAAAAACTAAGTAGTACAAGAGGCTAGATTTTCATTTTTTGACCCTTCTCCCATTTTGGTTGATTAGTTTTTGTATTTCTAGCATTCTGAGAATATGTATACAAATTTGGTTGAGTTTGGTCGAAAAGGGTAGAATTTTTTTTGGCCCTCCCCCCCCCATTTTGGGTGGTTATTTTTAATTAAAAAAAAAATTAAAAAACTACATCCTCTACAATTTTGCATCTAATGGAATTTGCCGTAGAGTAAATATTTTAGAAGTTTAAATCAATGAGGTGATTTACGGTATTTTTGGAATCTTCAGGAGTCGATTACCTCTAAAAACGACTCCATTTGGCGAATACAGTATGGGATAATATATTATTTGGGTTCTAAAATCAGCTTCCAAAATGGCCAGTAGCTCTTAGGGCCGGTTGTATGTCGCAAAGTAAATGCTTTTAACCACTAATAAATGTTAGATGGTAAAAGGAGGGATTGGGATGGCTAATCAGATGACAGGGACTTTCAGTGCCTGTCATCTGATTGGCCATTCCAGTGCCTCCATTTACCATCTACCGTTTGTTAGTGGTAACAAGTATTTACTTTGCGACATACAACCGGCCCTTAGACTATTAATACAAATTATTATATGACTTTCATGGGTATGTATGAACCGAAATTTCTCAAGCGAAAAAGTAAAAAATATCTGAATTTCTTCGCGGACTATTAAAATTACGCCACACGGACCATCGATGGTGTCATCATCAGGTCCCACTCCGAGGATGTCTATAATCAATAGAAAACTTCATTAAAGCCGTGATAAAAATAAAAAATCACAGATATATAAAAATGCCTTAAAAAAAAAAAATAAATAAAACACACTTCAAAATAATTAAATGCAACAAATAAAATAATAATTAGTCAAAAATCAAATAAAATACACTAAAATGTATAAAATAATGGTAGATCACTCGTATCCATAATAAGCATTAATTAACAGGAATAGCAGGGAATTGGATAAAAATAAAAAACAGCGTTTTTATTAAATGGGCCAGACGTTTCGTCGATTAATTTCGACTTCCTCAGTGGCTAGAATGACAAAATAGGAAATCAGAAAAAAACTTATTATAAATATAATTTTATTAATATTATTTTAATTTTGAGTCGAGTGAGTTTTTGAGATTGAGTGGGAAAGAGAAGAGAAATTGTTTGGTTCGCGAATCGCCCAATAGGAGCGATGACGCTGTAATTTATAATAAGTTTTTTTATATAAATAGATATTTATTTTTGAATTTAAAATCCTTTCTTTGTCTGTTTAAAGAGTAGAAACATATTTTTTTTTTTTTTTTTGTGATAAATTTTGATTGTTCAAGTGTGTAAAAGTTCAAGATTCTTGAGCAATTGGGGCATGATCCAACAATGTATTATAGTTTAAATAAAAAGGATTAAAGGATGTTTCGTCGCGTAGTGGAATTGTCTTTTGACAAAGAGTGATAGAATGAGGTATTTGAGTCTTTCTATGTAATCAATTTATATTTATAATAAGTTTTTTTTTCTGATTTCCTATTTTATCATTCTAGCCACTGAGGAAGTCGAAATTAATAGACGAAACGTCTGGCCCATTTAATAAAAACTCTGTTTTTTATTTTTATCCAATTCCCTGCTATTCCTGTTAATTAGTATAAAATAATTTTCTTATTTAGTTACAACTAAACGACGAAATATTAACATGAAATCACTTTTTAAAGTCGGTGCTAAACACATACATTTTATGAATCAAACTCGACGGATCTTACTTTATACGTTTGGCGTGTTCGCTCGTTTATATAGTTTGTTTAGCACCGACTTCAAACAGTGATTTAATGTAAATATTTCGTCGTTTAGTTGTAACTAAATTAGATAATTATTTTATACCTTTTAGTGCATTTTATTTGATTTTTGTGTTCTAATTATTTTATATTTGTTGCATTTAATTTTTTTGAAGTCGGTTTTATAAAAATTATTTTTATTTTTCTCTTTTTACTGATGTTATTAATAGTAGCTTAATATAATATCTTGAATGCATCTCGTAAGAGAAAGCGTCGGGCGAATGAATCAGAAAATGATAAATAAAATTCAATTCATAAATATAGAAATTCGATCGAAACGTTTGTGGGTTTTAAATGAATGTTTAAAGATTTTTTTTTTATAAAAGATTTTATTTAATATAATTTCGATTATTTTCTCATAAGAAGTGGAGATTTACGTTATTTCGTCATTGATCATATCATCAGAACTTGAACAAATTAATATGGGGCCATCCCTAATATACCCCTTTTTCCAATAAAAAAAGAATCATCGAAATCGGTCGACGTGGCAAAAAGTTCTCGCAGAACACACCTAAAATAAATAAATAAATAGATATTTTGATTATCTTGGAGCTATACTGATCCAAATGCAGAAAGAATCATCAAAATCGGTTCATAAACAGAGAAGTTATGCCTGAACAAACATAACAAAAAATGTCCAATACCAATGAAAAAAAAACGGGACCAATCGGAAACTATACTGAACCCAATGCAAAAAAATAATCAAAATCGGTTTACAATTGGCGAAGAAATCAGGTAACATAGACACAAAAAAAAATTCAGTCGGATTGTGAACCTCCTCCTTTTTTGAAGTCGGTTAAAAAGGAATCTTGTAATCATGTTTATTAAGCACTTTGGTTTCTCCTTTTAATTCTAAATAATTTAAATGAAACATTCTTCACAAATTAGCATTGATTGTTTTCTATTAAAATTACAATAAGAAGAAAGAATTCTGTCTGGCTAGGTGTTGCCTAACACCAAATTAATTTCTGCAAACGAGCACACAATTACAATTTCATAATAATTAAGAGAGTTATAAGGAAGACGAGGAATTCACGGTGTGTGTGTGTGTGTGTTATGCTCTTGTTTAATTAACATGCTAAGTAGTACTAAGCACTTCCAAAATGTTGGAAATCGAGTGAAAAGCGCTTCCTTTACATAACGAGAATTAATTGAAATATCCAATTCCATTCACAAAGCAGATTATTTATTGTTCATTAACTTGGAATCTCTCTCGGTTTGTTATTTCGCATTTTCAAACTACCATATTTTTTGAAATGATCGAGTTATAATTTTAACAACAACTGAACTTTGGACGCAAGCACGACACAAACTATTTGAAGTTAAATTGTTTATTTTTGACAAAACTATTATATGTTCAGTCCTGTATTAGGTGCGTATTGTGATATGTGTAAAATTCCCAATAACTGAGGATGGCCCATTAAAATTTAGCCCAAAACGTTTTACTCTGGGAGTTTTGGTAATGGAAGTTTTCAATATCCATATGATATTGACTCCATGCAAAACATTTATAATTGAAGAAAGACTGATGATGAAGACCAAATCTTCGAAACTATAGTCTCAAACAAACAAATAAATAATATATATACAGATATATCATCTCGATATATTTGTGTGTATGTTTATTTGCATCAAGCAGAGGACAACCTCTTTGTTTCTCTTTGTGAATCAACAACTCTGCTACTCTCGGCAAAACAAAAACTTTTCAAGTTACTATATAGTTTGAAACATTGTGCTACTAGGGAAGCATCTGATCTTTTATTTATGTGAAACCTACCTAGTATTTTATATTTAAAAAAAAAATTTAAAAAGTTCCAAAAAATCATTTTTCAAAAAAATGTTCTTTACTTTAATGTAATTTCATCTCCAATATTTATTTATTTATAATTATTCGAATATTTTAAAACGTCTTTCTTATGAAACATAATAAAGATTTTGATTTTTTTTTAGTTTGAAAATATTTAAAGAAAAAAATCAAAGAAGGTGTCCACTAAAACGAGAATACCTTCTTTGATTTGCTAATAAAAATTATAATTGTGTTCGAAAAGATTCAGAAAATTTAAGGAATATGGTGAAATTCTTGGATTTCGTATTATTTTTGTAATATTAATAATAATAATTAGTGTTTAAAGAAACTGACATGCGGATTGCCCAATCGAGTCAAGCGGGTGGAGGAACGCAAGGCGCTTTAAAAAATCTACTCTTATTAAACGAGCAAAAATTGTATATATATTTGTATCTTGGTTCTATTTAGAAAACGACTCTACCGATTTTGATGAAATTCACGGGTTAGGGGGTTTTTGGGGTGACAATTCGATCTGTCACGGTCTCACTTTCGACAAAATTGTTTTTGATGGGTTTTTTTGTAATCAAATTAATTATTCTCAGGTAGACAAATCCATTCTTAGGGTTTTAAAAAAGGTTTCCCTTTTCCTTTTGTACCCAGGCAGACAATGGGTTGCCTTAATTCCTTGTAAAAGGTCTTGAAGAAGTATTCTGATTGTGGATTTTAACATATTTTGATCAACCTAAACGTTAGAAATATTAATAAACGTTTTATAATTCTTTTTATAAAGAACTTGATTTATTTAATAGAATAAAAAATAATCAAGAATATATTTAAAAATATATTTCGCATAAGCAGGTTTCAATTTTCTGAAAAAACAACACATTTTGATAGGTTTTATTTATTGACAATTGGATGAATAAAAATGAATCATATGGTTGAATCAAAACAGGTGCAGGAGGTGGGGTGCAGTGGTGAGGGATCCGGGGGTAGGGGTGAGGTTTCGGGGGTGGGTCGAGCTGGGTGGAGGTGGGGGGGGGTACAGTGGGCAAATACTATATATATATTTGTATTTTTTTTTAATTTGAAAACGGCTCTCAAATAAAAATCGACCTTTTTATCAGAATTTTAAATTAAAAATAATATTAAAATAAAGGTTTTAACTGAAGGAAGAAGTTACCGAGCATCGCTCGGTGCCTCCAGGTACTTATTTATTAAACTCAACACTTTCGTGATTTACTATATTGGATTTTGTTAACAACAATAACTCAAGAACAAAAAGTCACATCAAATTCATTTGGGTGCCAAAATGTTTATATTTTCAATATAAAAAACTGATTAGATTTTAGGCTCTCTAAATTCAGAGCTTTTGATTTAAAATTGCAGAAAATATCTTTTTGAATTTAGAAGTTATTAACCGACTTCAAAAAAGGAAGAGGTTCTCATTTCGATTTTTTTTTTTTGTCCATGTTACCCGATATCTTCACCAATTGTGAACCGATTTTAATGATTTTTTTTGGATTGGCTTCAGTATAGTTTCCGATTGGTAAAAATATAAATTTCATTAGTATTGGACCTTTTTTGTTATGTTTGTTCAGGCATAACTTATTTGTTTATGAACTGATTTTAATAATTCTTTCTGCGTTTGGATCAGTATAGCTCCAAGATAGTCAAGATACCTATTTATTTATTTATTTTATGTATATTCAGAGAGAAATTTTTACCACGTGGACCGATTTCGATGATTCTTTTTTTATTTGAAAGGGGTACACCTTAGGGGTGGTCCCATATTAATTTGGTCAAGTTCTGATGATATGATCAATGACGAAATAATGTAAATCTCCAATTCTTTTGAGCAAATAATTGAAGTTATAATAAATAAAATCTTTTATAAAAAAAATTTTTAAAGAGATAATTTCTCTATTTATGATTTGAACTTTATTATCAGTTTCTGATTCATTCGCTCGACGCTTTCTTTTATGGATGCATGCAAGTTATTATATTAAGTCACTATTAATAACGTCACTAAAAAGAGAAAAATATTAATAATTTATATAAAACCACACTCCAAATGTATACCTATAAACTCCCGAAAATACATAGCCTCTTAAAAGTTTCGCCTCATTTTCGTCCTGACACAGCTACAGAAATGAGGCTCTAGATATGAATCTTGAAGTATTTTTTTTCAATAAACTACAGCATTGTGATATTTTTTGTGTGGAAATAGATTTATTTAAATAAGTGGGATCGTGTGAGGAGGAGAATTATATTATATCATTTTTTTAAAATTTGGGATGGATAATCGATATAAGGCTCCAAATATTTAAAAGAGATCAGGTGTTGTTTTTATGACAGGTTGCTCCATCCAGTATTGCAATGAGAAACTCATATGGGCATGCGTGTCTTAAGTCGTTTAATTTTGTAAAAATCAAAAAATAAGAATAACAAAATTTAGATTTTTAAAAAATTATAAAAAAGTGGCAAATCATTAAAAAATAAACAAATAATATATAAATCAAATAAGATGTGATTAATTTCTTTTTCTGTGCGCAAAGAAAAGCGAATTGAATATTTAATTTTTGAGTCGTGAAGGGGGGGGGGGAATAATTATCAATATATTTAATGTTTCTTAATTTAAAATCAATTGGAGTCTTTCATTTCAAAATTCGAGTCCAAATTAGGATTATATTTCAAATTTGCCGCAAATATACCGAGGGTGCACCCTGTCGGCAGCATTAGGTCAGCGTTGCGGCAAATTAATCTAGGCAAATATATATAGTATTTGTTGCTTTAGTTTTTTTGAAGTCGGTTTTATTTATTTTTTTTTATAAAAATTATTAATTATTTATTATATTTGGATTTATTTCTAGGGAGGCTCAAAAACGACTAAAATTATTTTAATAATAATAAATAATAATAATAATAATAATAAATCTAGACCCGTTAAGGTTGCCTTTCGTTTTTCTTATTTCAAGTAACACTTTCGCTTGCCAATTCACGCTCCATGTCAAATACTGTGCATTATCTCACACACACACACGCACACTTACTCATCCATATTCATATTAATTTCTTTCAAATTGCTCTTTTATTCTATTCAGAAAAAATATCCATTATTTACATAAAGAGTAAGAATAAAATATGTTACAATCGCTTTTGTTCAGGTAAAATACCAGAAAATCGATGGTGAAATATTTATATACATTTTCACTCAAATTAAAGATTCATTATAATGCATTTTTTTGCTTTTATAATAATCCATTCATCATTATAAAATATTTTTTTTAGAAAACTACTTAAAAATAAATTAAAACAATTCAAATGATATATTTAAAAAATATCTAATAATAATTTAACAATTTTTAGGAGCGAAACCGAAAAATATTTCGCTATTTGAATAAGAATATTATTTAGTATTCTAATAGGGTCATTACATATTTATTCGAAATGAATTTTTCCCCATCACTTTAAGATTGAATAAGCTGACGTGTTCTGATGTGGCCATCCACTTGACTTTACCATACAAACTGGCCCCTAAAATTATTTATAATCATGTAGGGAGGGATTATTTTTTGCATTTTTATACTTCTGGAGCCTCACTGATTATGTATACAAAATTTGGTTGAGTTTGGTAAATGGGCAAGATTTTCATTTTTCGACCCTACCCCATTTGGGCGGTTAGTTTTTGCATTTTTACACTTCTGGGGTCCACTGATCCCTCTTAATTTTGGGTCGATATGCACCAAAATCTAATCAGCGCTTAATCTCAATGGACCAAAACTACGTGTGAAATTTGGTTTTGATATTCACACTAGTTTTTGATCTAGCTCGTCCAAAATATTTGAAAACGCACAGACTATAAGACAACCAGACTAACAGATAGACTAACAGACATTTTGACAAAATAATTATTATCTCGAAAAATTAAATTTTTTCGATGTTCACTTATTAGAGCTTTTTTTGTAGACCGAAATGCCATGGTTTTGCTCAATTTTTTCAATTTTAATAGTTTAAGCTGTTTTTGAGATATTTCGAAAAAAAGAAGGAAAAAAACCTCTATTTTCATGCACGATTACAATACTTGACCATACCCTGTGTGGTAAAGTAAAAAACGAAAATTTAGATTTTTTGATTTATCTCTTTATTAGTGCCTTAAATTCTACTACCATACCAAATTTTAATATTCTAGGATCATTGTGTTTTTAAATAGATACTAGATGTGAATTTAAACTTATTTTAGATCGGGGTATTTTTTATCTCGAGTGGGCTAGGATTAAAAATAAAATGCAAATGTAATACTAAGTATTAGTAACAAGTATATAAAAAATGATTTTATTGACAAAAAGTTATAATTTTTTTTTAAATAGCGAAGTATTAAACTGAAATAATAGTCCAGTCAACGAACGGTCAAAAAGGGGTATAGAAAACATTAAAGAGGGTAGAATTTTTTTTCTTATGGAATGTGTTTGAAGTAGTTAGGAGGTAAAAAAATACTAAAAGTCTCCAGTCCTAGCTACCGGGTTTAGGGTTGGGAGGGGAGGGTGGAAATGTACTGTTTTTTGTTTTACGCTTTTATCTCAAAAACGGTGGGTCGTAGGAAAAATATTAATTTTAGTAAAATGAAAGTTTATTGTTATTTATTGTCATTTGTTATAAGTTTGAAAGTTTATATTGGGAAAATAAGGACAAGTTTTTATGTGTGACTTTTTTATTTATCCACCAATGTTTCGTCGACTTTGCCGACTTCTTCAGGGCTTCAAATAGTCATGTCACACATTCGTTTATTCGACTATTTGAAGCCCTGAAGAAGTCGGCAAAGTCGACGAAACGTTGGTGGATAAATAAAAAAGTCACACGTAAAAACTTGTCCTTATTTTCCCAATATAAACTTTCAAACTTATAAATTAAATTATGGACGGAAATGATAATAATTTGTTATAAGGTTGCTTATATTCAATTTTTATCTATTCCTTATGGTTTTTGAGATATTCGCCCGCGATTTTCGTCAAACTTTTGTCTCTAGCACCTCGGCCTTTCGTTTTACAGCAAAAATTTATTTTAAAGAAAATTGAATGCTCTACAACCTCTTTTCAGAGAATGTTTACTGTAAAACTAAAGGCTGAGGTGCTAGAGACAAAAGTTTGACGAAAAACATGGGAAATTTTGAGCAAGATGCGAGGTATGTTTCACAAAAAAGATGTCTTTTTTGGGATTATGTTTATTTTGGAGAAATGTTAGTTTTTTTAATTTTTTAATATAAAGTTCATGCCTGTATTCTACTAGTTCATCTAGAATTTCTCGATCGAAAATATCCAGTTGCACTTTTTTGTGAAACCTACCTCGCATCTTGCTCAAGTTTTATTATTATATTAAAATGTTTTATCTAGAACCAAACAACTAACTCCTTAAAAGTTATAGGAAATTTCATTTTTTCATACATTAACGATATTCGCGGGCGAATATTTCAAAAAACACAAGGAATAGATAAAAATTAAATATAAGCAATCTTATATCAAATTTTATAAGCTTTCATTTTAATAACAGTAATATTTTTCCTACGACCCACCGTTTTTGAGATAAAAGCGAAAAACAAAAAAAAAAAAAACGGGACATCCCCACCTCCCTCCCAACCCTATGCCCGGTAGCTAGAACTGGGGACTTTTAGTATTTTTACCTCCTAACTTGCCCAATCACATTCCATGAGAAAAAATTCTAACCTTTTCAATGTTTTCTATAAGCCATTAGTTGACTGGACTTATAATATTTTAAGGATCCAGAAAACTTGAGCTTATAAGCTTTCTTCTCGATGTTTGGTATCAACGATGTTGTGTATGTATTGATTTTCAAAATGTACTGAAGAGGTTTATCTGTAAGTATTGAATAACTATTGCTCCAGAAACGTATAAATTATTAATAAACATTTTATGATTGTTTTTTATTTTTTATAAAGAATTGTATTTATTTAATATGTAGAATAGTAATTAATCAAGAATCAATTTCAAAATAGGAATATTATAAAACCAGATCTCATTTTTGGTCAAAAATATTTCGATAGGTTTTTTAATTACACTAATTATTAACAGGTGGTTGAGTAAAAAATAAATCATGTGGTTGAATCAAAACAAAACAAGTGGTTTATTAAATAAACAGTAATTTTAAAAACAAAAAACTCTGTACTATATATTATATATTAAGTACTGAACACTCAATTGCTAGTCCGATTCGCACTTGGCAGTTTTTCTTCTACCTTCTAAATATTTCTTAAGAGAAATAAGCAAAAAAAAATAAAAAATAAAAACAATGAAAATTTTTAGATGATTTTAATACACAACCTATCCAAGTGAATGATTAATTTACTAATTACTATTGTGTAATTTTACTTTTAACTTCAATTGAATAGAATTAAATTCAATTGTATAGTGAAAGTGAATGACCGAAAAAACAAATAACAAAAAAACATTTTTAAAGAACAAATAATAATAATATAAAATTTCCACTGTTTAATAAATGAAATGATTTCTTCACTTAACGGATCTAGTAATTAATAATTCTTCGGAAGAGGCCCCTCCCCCACCCTTCTATAATTATATAATTCTAATCTATTTTTAATTATTATCGAGCCAAAGAAGCGTAACTTGAACTGGATTATTAATTTATGGCTTTTACTTCTGAAAATAATACATAGTTTATTCCTCGGTTGATAAATAGTTTAATGAAATAGCAGGTTTAATTATTAGGGAATACAATTGATTGTTAATTAGACACTGTTTAGTTAATAATGTTCATCCGTCTGAAACTTAATAATAAATAAATATTTATGTATGCTATATAATTAATTTAAGTTTAAGACTATAGTTTCTAAGGTTTGTTATGTGGCTAGCTTGCCATAAGAAGAAAACGAATTTTTCTATATCCAATCACGTATTTGAACCCATAAGAAATAACAGACGAATTAAATAATAAATAAATAAATCTTTATTCCTCGACCTGCTTAGAGGCACAAGTCCTCGGTGGCTAGGTCCTCCAAACATCAATACAAATTAATTACAACAATTTAACAAATAATAAACAAGTAAAAAAAAAATAGAAATATATGCTCATTAACAAATAACATGATCATAGATTTTCATCAAAAGACAAAAGTAATTTGAAAATTCCGCAAGAAAACCCGATACCAGGAGCAAGCGACGCATTAGCCATCCCGGTATTTGCCATAAGTTGTTAAGGAAACCTGGTCAAAACCTTAACAAGGATGGTATGACCTCTCTCTATCTCAGCTAACTCTGCTTGTGAGAACTAAATAAATTTTTTTTACAATTCTAGGACTTTAGGACTTGACAAAATTTATAATTGATTTTAACATAGGAGACAGAGGACTATAATCCCAAGTAGTAATAAATAGACAGACGTTCACAAATCAATACCAGATCCTACAAAATGAATGCAAACCTACATATCTGAATTAACTAACTTGTAAGAACCAGACTCTATTTAAATTAATACCATTCTTGCCTATATCCTTATAATCTACAGGGTGCTTCAAAGAAATGTATACACACTTTGAACTTCCATAGAAAATTTATTTACCGTTCTACAAAGTTGAATTTCAGGAAAATAGAAAGCTGAAAGTCCAATGTAAATGAAACATAAATAACAAATGTTAATACTGTTCAAATTGGTGACCTGCAGCATCAATACAATTCTGAGTACGAGTCACCACTGATTCTGTACATCGTATCAAAACGTCCAATGAGATTTCTCTACACACTGCTTGAATCTCATTCCAAAGAATGTCTAGGTTACGTGGTTTACGTTTGTACACCTCATCTTTTACTGTGCCCCACAAGAAGAAATCCAGTGGTGTAAGGTCTGGAGAGCGTGCTGGAAACTCGATTGGCCCCCTGCGCCCTATCCACTGGCCCGACAAATTTTGATCCAGGTAAGCTACATTTTTTGAAGCACCCTGTATATACGGGAAATCAGTCAACTGTCAAATCAATTTTGAACAAAGTGCTTCAAAAAAATGTAGCTTACCTGGATCAAAATTTGTCGGGCCAGTGGATAGGACGCAGGGGGCCAATCGAGTTTCCAGCACGCTCTCCAGACCTTACACCACTGGATTTCTTCTTGTGGGGCACAGTAAAAGATGAGGTGTACAAACGTAAACCACGTAACCTAGACATTCTTTGGAATGAGATTCAAGCAGTGTGTAGAGAAATCTCATTGGACGTTTTGATACGATGTACAGAATCAGTGGTGACTCGTACTCAGAATTGTATTGATGCTGCAGGTCACCAATTTGAACAGTATTAACATTTGTTATTTATGTTTCATTTACATTGGACTTTCAGCTTTCTATTTTCCTGAAATTTAACTTTGTAGAACGGTAAATAAATTTTCTATGGAAGTTCAAAGTGTGTATACATTTTTTGAAGCACCCTGTATATAACCATCTGAATCATCCAGAAAAATACCACCACTGGTTTCAACGCCTATACTTCTAGTCCCAACCCTGGATTGACTACCCCTTTTAACCATATTATCTAAAAAAAAGAAAAAATATTTTAAAAATAAACAAAATATTTACCTTAGTAACGCAGAGATTTCCTTATTCCAGCCTAATTTCAAAACCAACCCTTGCTTTTCCTATCTCTAAATGGAAAGAAGAGTTAACAAACCCCTTCCTCAAAAGAGACAAAAAAAGAACTAATAAAAACCTACCAAAAAGCTTCAAATTCGCAAGACACCTTTTTGTTTACCCACCAGACTTCAAATAGACCTAAAATAATAAATTCAAATAAATAAAATAATAAAATAATAAAATAATAAACAAAAATTTATAAATAAATAGACTGATGATGAAGGTTAAACCTTCGGAACTATACTCTTAAACAAATAAATTACTTATATGGCTGATCCCCAAAAAAATCGAAATTGATGACCTTGATGATTCCTGTGAAATGAGATCCTAAGTTTTCGTAACAAAATTTTTTTATGAAACTACATCCCTAGGCCTACGAAATTATAAAAAATATTTATCTTTTTTATCATAAATAAAATATATATGTTCAAATAAATACCTTAAAAATCATTCCCTCACTGTTTCCGCACCGCCAAATTCATATTGATTCAAAGACCTAATTCGAAAAGTTTATTATAACTGTCTATCTTATTATTTATTCATATATAATAGTACTGGCGTGTACATGAATGTGTATTTAGTTTAAACACGACAAACGGAAAAGTCAAAAAATAAATTTTTAAATTCTTCCTTAAAAAATGAATCTTTCCCTCACCGATGTGTAAAAGTAGGATTAAAACATAATTTCAAATTATATAATTTATATAAAATAATAAGGCAGCGTTCACTAATATATATAGTGCTGCCTTATTGTTTTTAGAAGTTGGCAATATTGATATTTTTAAAATATGCCAGACTGAACTATGAGTTATGAAATTTAGTGTTAAAACTATTAAAAATAATTTTTGTACAAGTTTACTTTTTAGGAAATTCATTCCCTCACACCGTGTTGCAAAAAGTTAAGCGTTTATTTATGTATCATTTATCATATATTTGTATGTGTTTCCAGTATTAATAAAGTAACGTACATTCACATGGGAAATTACAAGGTTATTTTTTCTACTTTTGTACAATAATGTTTGTTTCGTCATTCCCTCATCTGTTGTTGGTGTTGGTGTTCTAAGCGACGGTCCGGTAAATCAGTATAAGAAAAGTTTAAGTTCCATTTTGTGTCTCACCATTTATCAGATTTTTTTCCGGATATCAGATATTTTATTTTGGTACTATTCAGAACCCATAAATATATAGACCCTCTCACGCCGCTTTAAATTCAAAAAGTTTGTGACCACTATAACGTTTTAGACAATTAGCCCATGTATTATCAAATAAACAAAAGAAATTCATTAACAATTAAAAAAAAATCCGTCAAATTATCAGTCATTTTTCGATTTTTTTTTACTTTATCCAATGCAAAGCATGGGAAAAGTATTGTAATCGCTCTCGGGGCAAGCGTGGCTTCAAAGGGTCCTCAGGTAAAGACTACGGAACCCATGGACTCAATTAAAGTCACAAATTGTAGTATTCAATTAGGTTGAATATTAGCACGTGACGGTTTTGCCAAAAATTACATGGGGTCTCTTCGAGAGGCAAGCTTGAGTTGTTTGCCATAAAAGAATTTAGTCTTTTTGATTTTAAGTCGATTCTTCTACATTTTCAGTAGAGGTTTCCATTAATAGTCAAAACATCAAAAATGGAATTCAATAAGGTTATTCCTCTAGTATTAGATAAGAATCGATCGTTATTTTTGATTTTAAGTCGTTTCCTCCATGTCTTCAGCAATGGTTACCAATAATAATCGAAACGTCAAAAACCTAATGTAGAATTGTTATTCCTCAAGTATTAGATGAGAATCGATCGCTATTTTTGATTTTAAGTCGATTCCTCTATGTCTTCAGCAATGGTTACCAATAAAAACCGAAACGTCAAAAATCCAATGTAGAATGGTTATTCCTCGACTATTAAATCAGAATTATTTTTAATTAATGTCAACATGAACTACAAATTGCAAGTGATATCTGATTAATAATAAAGGAACAAACATATTAATATTTCAAATGAATTTGGATAAAGTTTAGCAACGATCCGTTGCAGTTTATTTTTTTTGAGAATCGGCCATATATTTGCATCAAGCAGAGGATAACCTCATTGATTGCTCTTTATGAATCAACAACTCTGCTACTCTCAGGAAAACAAAATCTTATCAATTAAAATGTTGTTATTGTTGTTTTTTGGTATCTGGAAGATTCAGTGTCGCAAATCCAAGGTTTCCGTTTATGAATTGTACACCAGAAAAAATACACAAATAAAAACAACAACATCAGTTTTTCTAAAAATTATTTTACACAACATCCAGTAAAAAACATTTTCCGAAACACCTCAGAACACTCCAAAGATTAATAAAATGTTGTTATTTTCAAAACGGAGAACTGATTAGATTTTGGGCTTTCTAGGTCCAGATGATCAGGTTTAGGAATTAAAATATGTTGTTTTTTTCTTTTTAATAAAGTCTAGAGAGATTTTTAGGCAAAATTGAAATTATGTACTTGAAACATCGTTAAATAATAAATATATAAACAGTATAAATAAAAGATTCACGGGTTTTTAGACAAATTTTTTTATTAATGTTAAATTTCAATTTTCTTACGACATTTCGTCCTTTTTCAGGACTTTTTCAAGTACTCCCCGTATAGAAATAAATATATTTTCCAAATATGTTTTTTATATATTTTCGAAAATATATTAAAAATATAAAATTTGTGTGTTAAATTTATATAAAGTTTATGTTTTCTATTTATTCTTAAAATAAAATAATTTTTATGTCGTCTCTAGTATAAATTTTATAAAAATTTAACACAAAAATTTTATATTTTTAATATATTTTCAAAAAATATATAAAAAACATATTTCGAAAATATATTTATTTCCATACGGGTCAATTACTTAAAACATTAATCGTTGATAAAATAGTCAAACTATAGAGACAATAAATAGTGTATTCATAATATTCATCCTATAATATGTCAACAACCAATTTTCAATTAAGAAAAAAATAAAACCGACTTCAAAAAATTAAATGCAACAAATAAAATACACCAAAAGATATAAAATAATTATTATCATATTTAGTTACAACTAAACGACGAAATATTAACATGAAATTACTTTTTGAAGTCGGTGTCAAACATTACCTTTTTTGAATCGCACTCGACGGATCTTATTTAGTACGTTTGGCGGGTACGCTCGCTTATAGGAATAGTTTGTTTGGTACCGACTTCAAAAAGTAATTTCATGTTAATCTTTCATCGTTTAGTTGTAACTAAATAAGATAATAATTATTTTATACCTTTTAGTGTATTTTATTTGTTGCATTTAATTTTTTGAAGTCGGTTTTTATTTTTTTCTTAAAAATTATTTTTATTTTTCTCTTTTTAGTGATGTTATTAATAGTGATCATATTTCCCTCGCTTGGCCAATACGCAAGCCAGTTTCTTTAAACACTCATTATCACTATTAATATTACACAAATAATATGAAACCCAAGAATTTCACCATGTACCTGAAACTTGGCCAAATTAATATGGCACCATCCGCATCCCTAAGATACCCCCTTTCCAATAAAAAAGAATCATCGAAATCGGTTCATAAATAAAGAAGTTAGGCCTGAACAAACCTAACAAAAAAGTAACTTTCAAGGAGTTAGGTGTTGGTTCTAGGTGAAACATTTTAATATAATAATAAAACTTGAGTAAGATACGAGGTAGGTTTCACAAAAAACCTACTGTGAAACCTACCTCGTAACTTACTCAAGTTTTATTACTAACAAAAAAGGACTAATACCAATAAAATAAAAATGGGACCAATCCGAAGCTAGACTCAACCCAATGCAAAAAAAATTTCAAAATCGGTTCACAATTAGCGGAGATATGAGGTAACATAGACACAAACAAAAAAAAAAAAAAAAAATCAATCGAATAGAGAACCTCCTCCTTTTTTGAAGTCTGTTAAAAAGACAAAATAAATTTTCTCTATGATTTTTTGAAAATTGGTTGTTAACTTATTATAGGATGAATATTATGAATACACTATTTTCTTGTCTCAATGGTTTCACTATTTTATCAACGATTAATGTTTTAAGTAATTGAGTACTTGAAAAAGGACGAAACGTCGTACGAAAATTGATATTTAACATTAATAAAAAAATTGTCCAAAAACCAGTGAAACTTTTATTTATTATTAAAATGGACATGAACCAACTAAATTGATAAACAGTATGTTTTCAGACCCACCCTGTGTTTCATAGCAATCATCGAGTGACCCTATACCTTGTATAAAATAATAGAATTCATTTCAAGATATAAGCGAACTTTTAATATAAATATTTTCTACCCAGGCTAGTTGATATGATAAGAAATCCAAGAACTAACGGAAATTTATTCATATATTGAAAATAAAATTAATTTTTTTCTTTTCAGTTGATTCCGGGACACAGGTGAGGGAGGACATCAGTGTGTATGAGTGTGTACCAGAGACCACGTGACTTAATCATGGTCTGCTACACCAGAGATTCACAGCATCCCTCTCTAGGCAAGCGCTGGCATTTTATTTCTTATTTATTTCATTCAATCCAATAATATATAAGTATATATGACAGCTATCATGGGGTACCCATTGACCCCCCCCCCCACTCCCTTAAGTAAACGTTAAATTTAAACGTATAAATACCTGCATGAAAATTTAAAATATGAATAAAATCATTCATTGAAGTATTATTGAGTGGTAAAATAAATAATCAAATAAATTAATATAATGACTTTGAAAACCCTCTCTTTATTTGTTTACGAGCAGTACCTGGCGTGCCTACGACAACCATTTCTCTCATAATTCCCGATCGGTTGGAAACCTATTTCTTTTTTTAATAATACATTTCAATATTTAAAGAGTTTGTATTTTCTAGTGAATTTAATACTAGGGGCGATCAGGACATTTTTGTATATTTAACTAATTATACCTTTTCTCGGGTTTTTTTTTTTGTAACATAATATCTAAATATTAAAATGACATTTTTGTGTCTCAATCTTACAAATTGTTGCTGTGAAAGAGAGGACATATCGGAGGGGGCCGCAGGTATTTATTGATTTTTCCATTTAATTTCAATTATATCCCCGGCAATTCTTATATATTTTCATGCTCACTTTATGAAATAAGTACTAATAATACTACTCACCCTCTCTCCCACGTTCTAAACTTATTTTCATTAAGCAATTGTTTTTGTTTTTTTTTAGATGTGAATTCGGAAAGTTTCGAAACCACGTTCTGCTACGTTTCCGTTCACTATAAAAATGTTAATAAATTGTAAAATAAAAATGAAAAATAACACAAATTAATTAAAAAGAGTAGTTTGAGAATGGAAATTATTAAATTTTCACTTTTTTTTTTGTTTAGATTTATTATTTTATCGCAATTATCGCTCTTTTTATTACTAATTTTATTATTATTCCGGTGTTCTAGTTTCTCAAACCTCCATGTTAGTTAGTTAATAAAAAAATAAATAAATGAACTACAAATTTATTACCCTATAGAAAATATTGCAATCATAATAAGTCAAATTAAAACAATATGCAATTAATTTTAAGAAAACAGGAAAAAAATTTAACTAAAAAAAAAAAAAAAAATTGTTCATTTTCGTAAGAGATTTATTTTATAGGGAATTTTCTTTTATAATCAAGCGTTTTAGAAATAACCTTATACTAAAAATGTAAATGCAATTGTATAGAATGAGTTTCTCGAAAAAGGCTCTCATGATTTCGATAAAAATTACAGATTAAGGTGTTTGGTTCGAGAAATCTATCTGTCAAGGGTCTTATCTTCGGGTAACTTTAATTTAATATTTTTTTCTTATTTAAAGTACCTAATTATTCACAGGTGGTTATTTAAATATGTAAAACACCACTTAGCCTGCCACCTATGTTCCACTTTCGGTACTGCTTATCAGTGGAGCCCTGAATGTCTTGTCTTATCTTAGATACATTGAATATGACTCTTATGTTTACTAACCTTAACTTAAAAAAGGCAAGACATTCGATATAAAAGCCTCTCTGATAATAAACTGCAGCTACTTCTCTATATTAAGGAAACAACGAATAATTTAATTCTTTCCCAGGTAATCCATAATTGTACACACTTTCTGTTTATATTTATGTTATATTTATGTTATATTTATGTTATATTTATGTTTTGTAATTATTTATTGTATTATATCTTTCCCAGAATAAAATTTCGTAAAAACAATCTTACAAATATATTTATCTTAAAAACGACTCAATTATTTTATTGAAAAGTTTTTGTTTTGCCGAGAGTAGCAGAGTTGTTGATTCACAAAGAGAAACAAAGAGGTTGTCCTCTGCTTGATGCAAATAAACATACACACATATATATCGTGATGATATACCGTATCTGTATATATATATGTAAGTCAGTGATTAAAAGGACTACTTTAATTGATTGCTAAAACATATAGATTTTATTTACATTAAATATACAATTGAATAATTAAGTTATTATATACAGGTTATAATCAATTCTCACCTAAAACATATAGAATTGATTAAATGTAGTTTCTTCGGGATGGATGATAAAATATAAAATAAATGTATAAATTACACTTTAACAATATATCTTCAATTAATATTATTTAATTACTATTATTAATTATATTAATGTTTTGATTCGCTTCAACGTGAATTAGGTGACAGTTAAGCTTAGAACAGTGTTGGCAACTTAACTTATTAGCTGTCCCTAGTTAGTGGCGCTTAAATATAAAATGGGGTATTTTATATATATATATATATATTATTTATTTGTTTGAGACTATAGTTTCGAAGACTTGGTCTTCATCATCAGTCTTTTCTAATTATAAATATTGTTTTTCATGGAGTCAATACCTTATGGATCAATGATTTTAATTAAATAAACTTTAAATAAATTTTTATAATTTTTCTAACTAATATAACAAAGAATAATTGACATATCAATGAGAATTGCTTTGACCGCGCTTATTTGAAAAAGATATTTTATCACGAGACCACTGCGGATTATGCTATTGAAGTCTGTGGAGTCTCAAGTCTGGACCAAGAGAGAAAAAAAGATGCGATCCACCCAGCCACAATCCAACGTCATTTCGCGTATAGCCCGCTAGACATTCGGATGGATCACGTTGGATTGTAGCTAAGTGGATCACATCTTTTTTCTCTCTTGGTCCAGACTTAAGACTCCACAGACTTCAATAGCATAATCCGCAGTAGTCTCGTGATAAAATATATTTTTCAAATAAGCGCGGTCAAAACAATTCTCAATGATATGTCATTTATTCTTTGTTATATTAGTTAGAAAAATTATAAAAATTTATTTAAGATCATTATTTCAAGTTAGAAATATATAAGTTCAAATATTATTTTCACTCAATATTTGACAAAAATTCCCTACATTAGATTAGCGATTGAATCAAATGTAGAAAACATTCGGTTAAATAAACTTTATTAACCATTTTTGAGAATGTAGAATCAATCTAACCAGATCTCAACTTAAAAACAAAAATCATTGTGATAGGTTTTTACTTTCACATATATAGGTAAGTATATTCTATACCTAAATCATGTAATGATATAGGATATAATGTGAAGTATTGCGATTGCATGCCGTGGTCCTGACACAATGAGAGCTTCTCTCTATTTCCAAGGTGAAATAAGCTGACGTGTTCTGATGTGGCTATCCACTTGACTTTACCATACAACCTGGCCCCTAAAATTATTTATAATCATGTAGGGGGGGATTAGTTTTTGCATTTTTATACTTCTAGTGTCCCACTGATTATGTATACAAAATTTGGTTGAGTTTGGTACGATGGCCAAGATTTTCATTTTTTGACCAGCCCCCCCCCCCCATTTTGGGCGGTTAGTTTTTGTATTTTTATACTTCATGGGGTCCACTGATTATGTATACAAAATTTGGTTGAGTTTTCTCAAACGGCCTAGATTTTTAATTTTTAACCCCCCTCCACCCCCCTTAATTTTAGGTCGATATGCACCAAAATCTAATGAGCTCTTAATCTCAATGGACCAAAACTACGTGTGAAATTTGGTTTCGATATTCCTACTAGTTTTTGAGCTAGCTCGTCCACAAATTTGGTAACGCACGGACTAACTAACTAACTAACGACATTTGGACAAAACAATTATTATCTCAAAAAATTTAATTTTTTCGATGTTCACTTATTAAAGCGTTTTTGTAGAGCAAAATGGTTTCGCTCAATTTTTTTAATCAAAATAGTTTCAGTAGTTTTTGAGATATTTTGAAAAAAAGAAGGAGAAAAATAAAAACCGACTTCAAAAAAATTAAATGCAACAAATATAAAAATACACTAAAAGGTATAAAATAATTATTATCTTATTTAGTTACAACTAAACGACGAAATATTAACACGAAATTACTTTTTAAAGTCGGTGCCAAACAAACTATACCTATAAGCCAGCGTACCCGCCAAACGTACTAAGTAAGATCCGTCGAGTGCGATTCATAAAAGGTATATGTTTGGCACCAACTTCAAAAAGTAATTTCTTGTTAATATTTCGTCGTTTAGTTGTAACTAAATAAGATAATAATTATTTTTATACCTTTTAGTGTATTTTATATTTGTTGCATTTAATTTTTTGAAGTCGGTTTTTATTTTTTCTTAAAAATTTTTATTTTTTCTCCTTTTAGTGATGTTATTAATAGTAATTATATCATCAGAACTTGACCAAATTAATATGACACCATCCCTAAGACACCCCCTTTCCGGATAAAAAAAGAACCATCGAAATC
This sequence comes from Forficula auricularia, assembly GCA_024734495.1. Lineage (NCBI taxonomy): Eukaryota > Metazoa > Arthropoda > Insecta > Dermaptera > Forficulidae > Forficula > Forficula auricularia. The sequence goes on from JALMQS010000207.1 coordinate 166,391, forward strand.
GGTTCATAAACAAAGAGGTTAGGTCTAAACAAACCTAATAAAAAAGGTCTAATACCTATGAAAAAAAATCGAAAAAAAAATGGGACCAATCGGAAGCTAGGCTGGACCCAATGCAAAAAAATTTTCAAAATCGGTTGACAATTGGCGGAGATATGAGGTAACATAGGCTCAAAAAAAAAAAAAAAAAAAAAAATTCAATCGAATAGAGAACCTCCTCCTTTTTGAAGTCGGTTAAAAAAACCACTTTTTTTCATTCACGATTACAATACTTGAACCATACCCTCCTGTATGATAAAGTAAAAAAGGTAATTTCACTTTGTGACTTCTAGGAGGAAGGATTCTATGCCCTTAATAGTTTAAAATCAGATTTAGAACCATAAAACCAGATAGTGTGGTCTCCAGAGGCCAAAAAGGGACCAAAAATTTAAGGGTCTTTGCAACCGTATGTATGTGCGTATGTACCACCTAGCGTTTCGCAACAATAAGTCTCAAAGCTACGAAATTCGAGATAGGCTAGAAGGAGTACAGAAAGCTTTTGGTTGAAACTCCGGAAGATGACGAAAGATTTTTCGTTTTTTTTTTCATTTTCTCAAAAATGGCTCAAACGATTTTTTTTAATTCCTCTAGGTACTTATCATAAATTGTTAGTCGTGTATAAATTTTAATCCGATTGAAATAAAGGAAGGTGTAAATTATGAGTGTCGCGACTGATTTCAAATAAGGAAGAAACTATGTGAAAGTCGTGTGGTTGCCACACCAGTTGATTTAATTAATTTTCGTCCAACAAATGCTATGTTTGGATTTTTAAAAGATTTATTTTCTCTTTTGTATGACGTCAATCGACTCTTTTAAATTTCGTTGCTCTGTTAAGAAAATACTACTTTGCATATCCAGACAATACTACTAATTTTATTGTAGGTATATCAAAATAGTGGGATGTTTGAAATTCACAAAAAACAAGACTAACTTTCACAAATAGATAATAAAAAAAAAATATTATAATTTAATTTGATTTCTTGTATCTGATAAAATAATGACAAGTTAATATTTTTGAAGTAAAAAAATTATGAGTGGGAAATTGGTTATGTAGAAATAAGAAAGAGATGAGATTATAAGGCGGGGAATTTATTTATATACCCGTATCTATAGATATATATATCTATCCCAGGGTTCCTAGTTCCTTTTAATTCCAAAGCGATTTGTTTTCTAGTTTTAATTGAGAAATATAGAGGGATAGATTCAAGAAGTCTAACGATTGCATTGTTTTTTCTTATTAACGATGAGTTTGGTGTGCGATCTTTAGATCTGAAGTTGAAAACTAGTGCACTTACTTTGTGTATTTTTTTTCTTTGTATAGGTACTTACATATATATAGGGTTTTTCTTTAAGGACGCTTGAACTTTAAATTTAAATAAATAAACTGCAACGGATCGTTGCTAAACTTTATCCAAATTCATTTGAAATATTAATATGTTTATTGCTTTATTATTAATCAGATATCACTTGCAATTTGCAGTTCATATTGACTTTAATTCAAAAATAATGATCGATTCTCATTTAACAGTCGAGGAATAACAATTCTATATTGGAATTTTGACGTTTCTAGGTTATTATTAGTAACCATTGCTGAAGACATGGAGGAATCGAGTTAAAATAAAAAATAACAATCGATTCTCATCTAATACTAGAGGAATAATCTTATTGCATTCCAATTTTTGATGTTTCGACTATTAATGGGAACCATCTACTGAAAACGTGGAATAATAGACTTAAAATCAAAAAGACTAAATTTTAGAACTACTGAGGATGGTCGACCAGTGGTGACCGAAACTGTATAGTTATCAATTAAATAATTCTAATAGTTATTAAAATTATTGTTTTATTATATTTGTGACAAACCAACCCTTCAATTAGATGAAGAAATTTAAATCAAGTCACTTAAGTTCTGGAAGAAATCTAATAAAAGACTAAATTCTTTTATACCTCAAACAACTCAAGCTCAAGAATTTAGTCTTTTTGATTTTAAGTCGATTCTTCCACGTTATCAGTAGAGGTTGCCATTAATAGTCAAAACATCAAAAATGGAATTCAATAAGGTTATTCCGCTAGTATTAGATAAGAATCGATCGTTATTTTTGATTTTAAGTTCATTTCTCCATGTCTTCAGCAATGGTTACCAATAATAATCGAAGCGTCAAAAATCTAATGTAGAATTGTTATTCCCATGCTTCGCATTGGATAAAGTAAAAAAGTTGTGTATGAGATATCATTAAAAAAAAAATTTTGTTTGAAAGACTATTTGCTTACATTTATGTTTAGAATATAATATCGGCCAAATGGCGGTCTTCGATTCAATGGGCTGCGCGTATCCGAGAGGCCCAATTTTCGATGACCCAACCACATAAATCGGGCCAGATACCATATGTTGACCTTTAAGGCATCAATCGTCTGCGGCTATTAATTTATTTTTTATTCCAGAAAAAGCCACTGTTTGGTGTGAATTTTGGTCCGGTGCGGTTCATTGGCCCGTACTTTTTGCAAAATGAAGCTGGCGCCGCCATTATTGTCACCAGGGAGAGTTACAGGTCGATGATAACCAATTTTTTGTAATCCTAAATTGGAAAATATGGATATCACACACATGTGGTTCGAACAAGAGGGAGCCACGTGCCACACAGCGTATGCAACAATGAATCTTCTGCACGACAAATTCGACGGGATGGTTATCTCGCATTTCGGCGACGTCAACTGGCCACCGAGTTCGTGTGTTTGAACGCCATTAGACTTTTTCTTGTGTGGCTATTTTAAATAACGAGTCTATGCGAATAAGCCGCTGAAGATTGATGATAATCAACATATCATCAATTGGCATCAATGATATCGGGCCCGATTTATTGGGGCTTCGCAGTTATCAATGCAAACGATACATCGATGTTTACCCTCGATGTTCACTAACTACAAACCATCGATGCATCGATGTTTTTCTATACCATGTTTTTTACATCGAAGTTCCATAAAATTATACCCCTAGTAAGCTATCTCGATGAAGCTGTGAACTAAACTTTACCAAAAGATCCGATTATCGTTGAGCTAAAAATGAATTAGGTAAACAAATGACCAGGCGATTTGAAAAAATCGAATTCAGCACAAGCATGGGACTGGCTAGTGCATTGGACCCGAGGTTCAAGTTATTGAACTTCCAAGATCCATTACCAAAAAGTAAAGTAGTCACATACTTTAACGGATTCACAAAAGACGCCAATAAATCCACGAGTAAATCTGATTCCTCCGACAAATCAGAAAAAAAAAGATAAAACTATTTTTAACCGACTTCAAATAAGGAGGAGGTTCTCTATTCGAATGAATTTTTGTTTTTTTTTGTTTTTTTTTTGTGCCTATGTTACCTCATATCTCCGCCAATTGTCAACCGATTTTGAAATTTTTTTTGCATTGGGTCCAGTCTAGCTTCCGATTGGTCCCATTTTTTTTCGTTTTTTTTTCATAGGTATTAGACCTTTTTTATTAGGTTTGTTTAGACCTAACCTCTTTGTTTATGAACCGATTTCGATGGTTCTTTTTTTATCCGAAAGGGGGTGTCTTAGGGATGGTGTCATATTAATTTGGTCAAGTTCTGATGATATGATCACTATTAATGACATCACTAAAAAGAGAAAAATAAAAATAATTTTTAAGAAAAAAATAAAAACTGACTTCAAAAAATTAAATGCAACAAATAAAATACACTAAAAGATATAAAATAATTATTATCTTATTTAGTTACAACTAAACGACGAAATATTAACATGAAATTACTTTTTGAAGTCGGTGCCAAACATATACCTTTTATGAATCGCACTCGACGGATCTTACTTAGTACGTTTGGCGGGTACGCTCGCTTATAGGTATAGTTTGTTTGGTACCGACTTCAAAAAGTAATTTCATGTTAATATTTCGTCGTTTAGTTGTAACTAAATAAGATAATAATTATTTTATACCTTTTAGTGTATTTTATTTGTTGCATTTAATTTTTTGAAGTCGGTTTTTTATTTTTTTCTTAAAAATTATTTTTTTGATATTTGAAAATACCATAAACCAGGGGTCGGGGAACATGGGTAAATTACCCCAAATGGGGTAAAAATGAAACTATCGGAGGTAAAAAGGACATTTTTAAAAACATTTTATTTTATAAACTATTATAGTATTGTTAGTTTGATAGCTTTTCCAGGAATTCAAAATCTTAAAATTAATAAAAATTAAAAAAAAAATATAAAAACATTAATAAAAGTTATGCATTTTTTGTCATGATGAGTGTTGGTGTATTTTTTCTTTTTTAAAAAGCAGTCAGTTAAACCCGGCAAGAAATCGGCTGAATGCCGAGGATTGTATTCAAATTGCGCTCATGTCAAAAAGTCCTAATTTTGAAGTTATTTTAGCGAAAATGAAACAACATGATTTTTCTAAAACGTAAAAGCGTTTGAATTATGTTAATGTTTACAATTTTTATTTACTTACAGAGAGTTTTCATGTAAATTCCAATTAATTCAATAAATAATAAATAAGTGCCTGGAGCACCGAGCGATGCTCAGTAACTTTTTGCTTCTAAATAGCTTAAGTTTCAAATTTCAAGGCTCTGCGACTTTCCGAAGACGAGATATGAACGATTAAAATATTTATTTTCCGACATGACTAATTTACACCCCTTCCCTTATTTTGACCCTTTTAAATCATGAAGAAGGAGGTATGATCCTTCGAATTGTCGGATTTTTTAAGAGAATAAAATTGATATTCTATTAAATTATTTTATAGAAAAATACCTTTATTTAATCAAATTGGCAAATTCTAATATATAATAACATTTGTAATGATCTATTAGTGCAATTTAAAATAAAAAAACCAATTAATTTTATTAAAAATAAATTGAAAGAAATGTAATTATAAATTTTTATTCCAACAACCACCTGTGAATAATTATTTCAATTAACAAAAAACCCATCAAAAACAACTTATCCGAAGATGAGACCTTGATAGATCGAATTGTCAACACAAAAACCCGCCTAACCCGTGAATTTCATCCAAATCGTTAGAGCCCTTTTTCGACAAACCGATTCTAAATATATATACAAGAATTGCTCGTTTAATATAAAAAGATAAGATACATTTACCTTGCTTTTTTTGCTTTTCATGTAGGGGTAATAGCGACCTATGGAAAAATATTTTGGGGTAATAGCTAAAAAAGTTCCCCGACCTCTGCCATAAACATTTGGCTAACACCAACATAAAATCTAGACAGTCATCGTCTTCATCTACTATTAGTTCGGAAGCTGAAACCCAAATGTTTATTGGTTCAGCTATAGCTCGATCAAACAAAATTCAATCCACAGGTGGGAAGATATGAAGGGTATGTTTCCGGGTTTGTAGATATAAGTATGCAATAAAATACTTACCTATAGTAGCAAAATCAGTTCCTAGCAAACGACTTTTTTCTACGGCTGGAGCAACAAAGAAACCGTTTGACAGGAAAACGGCTTTCAAAACTATTATTTTTATTTTCAGTTACTAAATAAATTGCTCTGGTTTTTGAAAAAAGTTTATTATGAGAGTCACATGATTATTGTATAACCTTCTAATAAAAAATTGACAACTTAAATCGTATTTTATTTTGTATGTCAAAATAAGCTGACGTGTTCTGATGTGGCCACCCACTTGACTTTATCATAGAACCTGACCCCTCACTTACATTAATATTTAATAAAATTATTTATAATCATGTAGGGGACCCCTCCTCTTATTGTATTTTTAGACTCCTAGGGGCACACTGATTATGTATACAAAATTTGGTTGAGTTTGGTAAATGGCCAAGATTTCTATTTTTCGAACCTCCACCCCCCCCCTCCCATTTTGGGCGGTTAGTTTTTGCATTTTTAGACTTCTGGGGACCCACTGATTATGTATACAAAATTTGGTTGAGTTTGGTAAATGGCCAAGATTTTCATTTTTCGAACCTCCACCGCCCCCCTCCATTTTGGGCGGTTAGTTTTTGCATTTTTATACTTCTGGGGACCCACTGATTATGTATACAAAATTTGGTTGAGTTTGGTAAATGGCCGGAGAGATTCTCATTTTTTTCGAACCTCCACCCCCCCCCCCCCTCCCATTTTGGGCGGTTAGTTTTTGCATTTTTAGACTTCTGGGGACCCACTGATTATGTATACAAAATTTGGTTGAGTTTGTGGTAAATGGCCAAGATTTCTATTTTTCGAACCTCCACCCCCCCCTCCCATTTTGGGCGGTTAGTTTTTGCATTTTTTTTAGACTTCTGGGGACCCACTGATTATGTATACAAAATTTGGTTGAGTTTTGGTAAATGGCCAAGATTTCTATTTTTCGAACCTCCACCTCCCCCTCCATTTTTGGGCGGTTAGTTTTTGCATTTTTAGACTTCTGGGGACCCACTGATTATGTATACAAAATTTGGTTGAGTTTGGTAAATGGCCAAGATTTCTATTTTTCGAACCTCCACCCCCCCCCCCTCCCATTTTGGGCGGTTAGTTTTTGCATTTTTAGACTTCTGGGGACCCACTGATTATGTATACAAAATTTGGCTGAGTTTGGTAAATGGCCAAGATTTCTATTTTTCGAACTCCACCCCCCCCTCCCCTGCTCATTTTGGGCGGTTGAGTTTTTGCATTTTTAGACTTCTTGGGGGTCCGCATTGATTATGTATACAAAATTTGGTTGAGTTTGGTAAATGGTCAAGATTTTCATTTTTCGAACTCTCTCCCCCCCCCATTTTGGGCGGTTAGTTTTTGTACTTTTAGACTTCTGGGGGTCCACTGATTATGTATACAAAATTTGTTAGAGTTTGCTCAAACGACCTAGATTTTTAATTTTTAACCCCCCCCCCCTTCCACCCCGCTTAATTTTGGGTCGATATGCACCAAAATCTTATCAATGGACCAAAACTACGTGTGAAATTTGGTTTCGATATTCACACTAGTTTTTGAGCTAGCTCGTCCACAAAAATTTGGTAACGCACAGACTAACTAACTAACAGACAAACTAACAGACATTTTGACTGAACAATTATTATCTCGAAAAATATAATTTTTTCGATGTTCACTTATTAGAGCTTTTTTGTAGACCAAAATGAAATGGTTTTGCTCAATTTTTTTAATCAAATTAGTTTCAGCCGTTTTTGAGATATTTCGAAAAAAAGAAGGAAAAACACTTTTTTCATGATGGATTACAATAGTTGATCATACCCTGTATGGTAAAGTAAAAAAACTATAGATGATACGATACATCATTGTTTTCTAGGCGATGTATTGATACGTCTATGTTTTTTACGATGTTTGCATCCCTATTCGCAGCTGGTTATATATATATATATATATAATTAAGATATAATTAAAAAAAAAATAGATATTTAATCGTAAAAGATATTCAGAGTACGTGGCTGGAATCTTTATTAAACTAGTCACGCGGTATACAAATCAATCCGGATAATATTAAATGAAAGAAAAAGTCCATTTTCTTACAATCTAATTAGAATTAACCCCCCCCCCCTCCCCCACTCCCCGAACTCTAATTCATATTAAATGGGCCTTTTTTTCTTCAAAAAACAGAATTATAAGTAAAAAAAATTTAAAAATCAGCTGTCTCTCGTTGTTGTTGTCCCAGATCACAAACACCAATCTCATGCGAATTCATCCGGGTATAATTAAACTAACGAGTAAAAAAAAAAATAATAATAATAATAATATCAGGATTAATTGTCCAAAATGTTCTCCATTTGGGGACATTAATTAAGGTTGATTCCTTTTTGAATGCCTTTCAAGAAGCTAATTTCAACGATTTTTTTTTATTATTATTACACAGTGGTTAATTTAATTATTTTAATTGAACCAGACAGGCATTGAGTCTGTATTTTTATACAATTATAGAAAACAAAAAAACAAAAAAATAGAATTGTTTGAATTTTATTAACGATTTTGGTAATAATAAAATTCTAATTGAATTATATATGTATAGCTGTTAAACCTTGTATTTTTTTGATTAATTTTATTAAAGGTTGAAATTTTGTTTAAATCACATATAATTATGGTAATTGAGAACCTATTTATTGAACACAAATAACAAATAATCTATCTATATCTATATACTTATTTTAATCGGCTTGCGCGACGACGTCTATGTGATTTTTTTTTTAATTTTAATTAGTTCATGACAAATAAAAATTATTCAAATTAGGAAATTTAAATTATTATTTTAAATCCCTTTAGCCAACGAGGTTTCGATCAACTTATTCTACGATCGTTCTCAATATGTGGGCACCCACTCCGATTTTATCTTAACTGAGCGTTATTGTCCATTTAACATATAGTACCTGGAGGCACCGAGCGATGCTCGGTAACTTCTTCCTTCAGTTAAAGTCTTTATTTTTAATATTATTTTTAATTTAAAATTCTGATAAAAAGGTCGATTTTCATTTGAGAGCCGTTTTCAAATTAAAAAAATACTAATATATCTATCTAGTATTCGACCACTGTACCCCCACCTTTACCCTGCTCGACCCCACCCCAGAAACCTCGCCCTATCCCCGGATCCCCCAACACTGCCCCCCACCTTCTGCACCCCACATCCATCACAACCACCCCCGCTCAGCATCAAGATCACTCTCTCTCATCCTCAAAACTTGTTAATAGAGTTTGTTTCATCAAAATCGTTAGAGCCGTTTTATAAAAATAAAAAAATAAAAAAATAAAAATAAATAATATATATATATATATACCTGGAAGACCGAGCTTTGTTCGGGTTTAGTTAATGCTTGACAACAACACACCACAATTACAATAGTTTTTCAAGGCCTTTGGGAACAATTAGCCCAACCCATTGTATGTCTGGGTACAATAATAGAAGGAAAACCTTTTTTTAAACTCCAGGATTTGGATCTGTCTACCTGAGTATAATTAATTTGATTACGAAAAAACCCATCAAAAACAATTTTTTCGAAGATGAGACCATGTCGAATCGAATTGTCATCCCAAAAACCCCCTAAGCCGTGAATTTCATTAAAATCGGTAGAGTCGTTTTCAAAATAGAACTAATATATATATATATATATAAACAAATATACAATTTTTGCTCGTTTAATAAAAAGTAGAGTACCTGGAAGCACCAAGCGATGCTCGCTAACTACTTCCTTCAGTTAAAACCCTTTATTTTAATATTATTTTTAATTTAAAATTCTGATAAAAAGGTCGATTTTTATTTGAGAGCCGTTTTCAAATTAAAAAAATACAAATATATATAGTATTCGCCCACTGTACCCCCCCCCCCCACACCCCGCTTGACCCCACACCCGAAACCTCGCCCTTGATTCAACCATATGATTCATTTTTATTCATCCAATTATTAATAAATAAAACCTTTTTTTTTTTTTTTTAATGCAATCGAATGCAAGAAGGGGTGCACCAGTAAAGATGTAGCCCCTATGGATCTCGAAAGACCCTTGCATTACCGAAGAGAAGGGAAAGTTGATTAAGTGAGAGGGTGTAGACGTAGGTGTCTATGCACCCTGGTTTTGAAGGTTTGAAGATCATAGGTGCTGGGAAAGATAGAGGCTGGGAGAGAGTTCCAGTTCCTTGAAGTCATGGGGATATATGTATTCGCGAATGAAGTGGTCCGGCACTTTTCCAATTTGACCGCAAAAGAGTGTTGGGAGTCGGCAAAACGTGTGCTGCGTGCAAAGCATGCTTTGGGGGAATTATTGATTTTATCTCATCAGAGCACCTGCCGTGATAGTATCTATAGAAAAGGGAAAGGGCAGAGACATCTCTTCGATGAGCCAGCGAGTCGAGGAGTCAGTGAGGGTAGAATCGTCAATTAGCCTGACGGCTCGTTTCTGAATTGCATCAAGGGTAGCAAGAGAATATTTTGAGGCTCCTCTCCACAGATGAGAGCCGTATTCGAGACAGGGGCGGATTTGGGCCTTGTAGATGGTGAGAAGTTGTGGGGGTTTGTAAAATCGCTTGGACCTGAATAAGAAGCCAATCTTCCTTGCTGCAGATTTCGCCACAGAGGAGATGTGTTCATTCCAAGACAGGTCAGATGCGACAGAGACGCCCAACATGGATAGGCTGTCACACATTTTCAGGGTATTCGAATCGAAGTGAATATCAGGGAAATCTCTATTTTCGCGCCTAGAAATTAGACAACATTGAGTCTTGTTTGAATTGAAGTTAACTAAATTTTGAGAGCCCCATTTATTCAGTTTGTCTAGGTCGAGAGTAATTGAGGAGGCAATATTGATTCGATTATTCGGGAGAGAGGGTTTGCCGTGTAGAGTGCTATCGTCGGCGTAACAATGAGTGGGGTTTGCCGTTTGATCAATAAGGTCGTTTATATAAATAAGAGAAGAGTGTGGAGGAGATTACAGAGCCTTGGGGAACACCAGAGTTTGTGGAGAACGATTCAGATGATGTTCCATCCACCACAACTTCCATGCTTCGGTTTGTCAGAAACCTAGCTATCAAATGTGTTGTTTTTTCATAAAATTGAGACCTGCTTATGCGAAATATATTTTTAAATAAATTCTTGATTATTTTTTATTCTATTAAATAAATAAAATTCTTTATAAAAACAATTATAAAACGTTTATTAATATTTCTAACGTTTAGAGGTTGGAACAAAATATGTTAAAAACCACAATCACAATACTTCTTCAAGGCCTTTGAGAATAAAGTTTACCCGACCCATTGTCTGCCTGAGCACAAACGGAAAAGGAAACCTTTTTTAAAAGCCCTAAGAATGGGATTTGTCTACCTGAGAATAATTAATTTGATTACGAAAAAAACCATCAAAAACAATTTTGTCGAAGATGAGACCGTGACAGATCCACCAAAAACCCCCCTAACTCGTGAATTTCATCAAAATCGGTAGAGTCGTTTTCAAAATAGAACCAAGATACAAATATATATACAAACAAATAAATATATATTAAATATATATACAAATAAATATACAATTTTTTGCTCGTTTAATAAGAGTAGATATAGGCTGGGAGTCTCAATAAAATAATGCGGCAAGCTAAGTTAACCTAAAATCGTTCGCCAGTGGCGTAGCCGAAGGAGATTTCCATGGAGGGGGGGAGGGTCAATCCACTAAAGAAAGTATTTGAGTGGGAATTTTATTTTATTAAAACAAATGGAGCAGTTAAATTTTGTTTTTACCCGGAAAGTTTTGGGGTTGTTGCAATTTCTTCGACTCTTTATTGTTTTTAGGCGTGCTGAATCCGAATCTGAGCTTTCCTAACAAAATTTCTTGACGAAACATTGTAAAAAATGCAAAAAAAAAAGTAAAAAATCTCGTTTTTTGGCTTATAACTCGAAAACTATCAACTTTTCGTAAATAACCTTCCTATTTAAAATGATAGTTCGTAGTATTTCATACAAATTTCAACATTTTGTTTTCTCCGACCAACCGCTTCGAGCACAAGCGGTAGTTGAAAATTGGCGTATTTTTTCTGTTTCCGCAAATTCCAAAAACTCGGACTTTTTTCGATTTTTTCTCATTTTATCCATGAAAGAGCACGTTTTCGACAAAGACCACTCTATACATTTTTAAACTAGATTAAATTTGATACAATTCAAACAAATTTTCATCTTAATTGAATAATGGTAACCCGTGGCGCAATGAGATTGAAATTTTGAAAAAATGCAATAAAATGAAAACCACTCATCCTAGAAAATATTTCTATCTCATTCTCTAGGAAATTTTGTTGACTTGAACGTTTACTTGGACCAATTTTTTGTTTGTTTTGGGTTCTGACCCCCCCCCCCCCCCCCCGCCCCCGTGGCTACGTCTCTGGTGATCACATACTTGAGTACGATCGAAAAATAAACCAATGGAAACGCCGTTGTTATTTTATATTAGATGTGTGGATTTTAAAATACTATTTTAAATTTTCAAATTTTAATAAATTGTAGATATTTGTCATGAACTATGTATTAGGTTTTTTTTTTTTTTTTTGGCTTTTCGGCCTTTCTAACCATAAGCCAATTTACGATACTATATATTTTTAAATTTTGTCTCTACCCCGGGGGTCAGATTTTAGCCGAATGCCTCGAGTCGGATTCGAACCCGGGTCCACTTGGTTAGCAGGATTATACGCTACCGACTAGCCTATCTGACCCCCTGTTAGAGGGTTTTTTTTTTTTTTTTTTGGGGGGCTTTTCGGCCTTTTTAGCCATAAGCCACTTTACGATACTATATATTTATTTTTCAAATTTGTCTCTACTCCCGGGGTCAGATTTTAGCTGGATGCCTCGAGTCGGATTCGAACCCGGGTCCCCTGGTTAGCTCGCTGTCATGCTACCGCCTAGCCTACCCGACCCCCAAATTAGAGGTTTTAAAATTAAAAAAAATCACGTCGGCTATTGTCGTCGCTTCAAGCCGATTATTATAAGTATAAATAGATTATTTATTCAGGTTTATTGAAGAGATAATGTATTTATATATCCGGATTTTGTTTTATATCAGAGGTTAGGTTATTTCTACACAAATTGAATTTAGTACATACAATTTCAATGAATTGAGAATGACTATCATGAATTGTATTGTATTCTAATCGGCGGTTTATCTTGAAAAATACAAGCGAAATTGAAGCAAATTTATTGGAATTTTTTCTTTTATTTAATATTTATTTAAAAAGGAAAAGTTTGGAAAATTATATTCTACCTATAACCTATATATTAGCCAGATATATATACTGTCCTCGTTAGAGGAAATGTACGGGCATGATAAATAAAATGATAAAAAACCAAAAATTCGAATCTTGATGAGCTGATAGGTACTTAATAATTTTTATAAAAAAAATAAATAAATAAAACTTAAAATTAAATGCAATAAATCTTAAAAATAAAATAAAATACACTAAAAGGTATAAATTAATTATTATCTTATTTAGTTACAACTAAGCGACGAAATATTAACATGAAATTACTTTTTGAAGTCGGTGACAAACAAACTATACCTAAAGAGAGCGTACCCGCCAAACGTACTAAGTAAGATCCGTTGAGTTCAATTCATAAAATGTATATGTTTGGCACCGACTTCAAAAAGTAATTTCATGTTAATATTTCGTCGTTTAGTTGTTAACTAAATAAGTTAATAATTATTTTATACCTTTTAGTGTATTTTATTTTATTTTAAGTTATTATTATTTTATTTGTTGCATTTAATTTTTTTGAAGTCGGTTTTATTTTTTTTATAAAAATTATTTTTATTTTTCTCTTTATAGTTATGTTATTAATAGCGACTTATGGTAATACCTTGCATGCGTCTCGTAAGAGAAAGCGTCGGGCGGAATGAATCAGAAAATGATAATAAAATTCACTTCATAAATATAAAAATTCTCTTGAAACGTTTGCGGGTTTTAAATGAAAAAAAAAATTGAATTTTTTTTTAATTTGGACTATTTTTGAAGTTATGAGCAAAAAACCGAAATATTTTAAACCGGCGATGAAAAAAATTTAAAAATTTACCAAGAAGATTTTTTGAATGGGTAGATACTAGAAAAAGTCAAAAAAACGAAGGAAATCAAAAATTAAAATTTTTCAAGTCATCCGATTTGGCCTGGAATGCCTCATAGACAACTGAATTAGCAGATCAGTTAAGGGTATTACTACTCTGCAAAAAAAGGCGCAAACCATTTCTCATAACGATTTGGAAGATTTGTGAGGTGTAAATTAATATTATTTTTAATTGAAATTAAGTTCCAAACTGTGCTACAGCAAAGCATTGATGATGGCCAATTTTTTTATTTGAATTTAAAATAGAACTTATTTTTTACTCAATTAGGAACTAAGCGCTCAGAATTCTTGAATAATTATTGTTTAAAATTGATTCGTCACCTTTTTAGTGAAGAACAGATATTATCCGTTTGTTTGTCCTCTCTCTCTGTGCTTACCGATGTATAATTAATAGGTCTCATTGTTGTCTGTCAACCAACCCAGCCGTTTACCACACCTCGTGAAATAAAAGCTTATGCGTATCGATTTTTAAAATCGACCCCTGAGGAGCATGAGTTGCAAGAAATTGATTAAATTAAAAGCCCATTTGCCCAATAGGACATTCATTATCAAGTGGAGGGGAGGGGGCCCGGAGGCGTGAAGTTCAGCCACTTCCTCTTTCCTGAATGCCATATGGTCACTTCTGCCGATTGGTCATGGCGGCCAAATGGCATTCACCGATCACTCTAATTGACAAACTTCCTCATCTGGCTGAAAAAATTGATAAAAATCTGTTTTTTATTATTATCTTTTAAATATAAAATTCCATTTCCTGTCCCCTGAACAGTGAAAACAATTTGTCTCGTAAAGTAGAAAAGGGGGAGGATAGAGGGCGGGGTGTGGGGAGGAGGGTTGATTAATTGTATAAGAAATACTTCCAATTATCTCTTCATCAGTGCAAACTCTCTTCAACGGAAATACTAAATTCTATTTATTTTAATTAACGTCGCAATTAATTCCTCTGATCTTTTTTACAATAGTTTTATTTCAATCTGTACACACACTGAGTCATGTTCAATGAATAATATTATACAGGGTGCGGCAAAAACAATTACTTATGAGAAAGGCTCAAAAAGTGTCCATTTTTAGGTGATTTTTGTACCAGCTCAATTCCATTCAAAAAGTAAAATTGTGAAAATATTTTATAAATAAATTCATAATATGTTCCTTTTATTAACGACAACTAAGAAGAAATTTAAGATTTTAAATATTTTTGATGATATATGATCTTCTAAAACAAAATTGCCTATTTGAAATGAGAGATGCTCAAAAATTGTCCATTTTTAGGTGATTTTCGTACCAGCTCAATACTAAAAATCAAGTATTGTAACCGTGCATGAAAAAAGTGTTTTTTCTTCTTCTTTTTTTCGAAATATCTCAAAAACGGCTGAAACTATTTTAATTAGAAAAATTGGGGAAACCATGGCATTTCGGTCTACAAAAACCTCTAATAAGTGAACATCGAAAAAATTATATTTTTCGAGATAATAACTGTTTTGTCAAAATGTCTGTTAGTTTGTCTGTTAGTCTGTTATTCTGTGCGTTACCAAATTTTTGTGGACAAGCTAGCTCAAAAACTAGTGCGAATATCGAAACCAAATTTCCCACGTAGTTTTGGTCCATTAATATTAAGAGTTGATTAGATTTTGGTTCATATCGACCCAAAATTAAGGGGGTTGAGGAGGGGTTAAAAATTAAAAATCTAGGCCATTTGAGCAAACTCAACCAAATTTTGTATACATAATCAGCGGGACCCCAGAAGTCTAAAAATGCAAAAACTAACCTCTCAAAATGGGGGTGGGGAGGGTCAAAAAATGAAAATATAGGCTCTTGTACCAAACTCAACCAAATCTGTATACGGCCTCCAGGAGTCTAAAAATGCAAAAACTAACCCCCTTCCCCTACACGATTATGAATAATTTTATTAAATATTAAATATAAGGGAGGGGCCAGGTTGTATGGTAAAGTCAAGTGGATGGCCACATCAGAACACGTCAGCTTATTTTACAATAGTCTTATTTCAATCTGTACATACATACACTGAGTCATGTTCAATGAATAATATTATACAGGGTGCGGCAGAAACAATTTCCTATGAGAATGGCTTAAAAAGTGTCATTTTTAACCGACTTCAAAAAAAGGAGGAGGTTCTCAATTCGACTGATTTTTTCTTTTTTTGTGTCTATGTTACCTCATATCTTCGCCAATTGTGAAACTGATTTTGATGATTTTTTTTGCATTGGGTTCAGTCTAGTTTCCGATTGGTCCCATTTTTTTCGTTGGTATTGGACCTTTTTTGATATGTTTGTTCAGGCATAATTTCTTTGTCTATGAACTGATTTTAATTTTTTTTTAATGGAAAGAGGGTCCTTAGGGGTGGTACCATATCCACTAAAAGGTATAAAATAATTATCTAATTTAGTTACAATTAAACGACGAAATATTAACATGAAATTACTTTTTGAAGTCGGTGCCAAACATATACATTTTATGAATCGCACTTGACGGACCTTACTTAGTACGTGTGGCGGGTACGCTCGCTTATATAGTTTGTTTGGCACCGACTTCAAAAAGTAATTTCATGTTAATATTTCGTCGTTTAATTGTAACTAAATTAGATAATTATTTTATAGCTTTAGTGGATTTTATTTTACTTTTAAGTTATTATTATTATTTTATTTGTTTTATTTAATTTTTTGAAGTCGGTTTTATTTTTTTCTTATAAAAATTATTAGGTGATTTTTCTACCAGCTCAATTTCATTCAAAAATTAAAATTATGCAAATATTTTATAAATAAATTCATAATGTTCCTTTTATTAACGACAAGTAAGGAGAAATTTAATATTTTAAATATTTTGGATGATATATGATCTTCTGAAACAACATTACCTATTTGAAATGAGAGATGTTCAAAAAGTGTCCATTTTTAGGTGATTTTAGTACCAGTTCAATTTCATTCAAAAATTAAAATTAATGAAAATATTTTATAAATAAATGCAAATTATTAACACTATGCAGTCCGCATAAAATTACTTGAAACTTTCAGGTATATGTTGTAAGGGGGATATAGAGACAGAGGAATATGCGGGAGGGGGAGATAGGGACAGAGGTTATGTGTGGGGGAGATAGGGACAGAGGGTATGTGGGAGGGGGAGGTAGGGACAAGGATATATAAGGGGGAGAGTGATTGAGAAATTGACAGTGTGTCTCAAGCAGTGGTCAGTGAAACATCAAGTGGGAATAATACAATATGGCCTCTCCACCTTCATCCAACCTCTGAGTTGACTCCACATCTCACTAATAAACAATCTTTCACTTCTAAACAATCCTTCATCCTTATATTAATTATATGTATAGAATATTAAATATAATTTTATTTCTTTGTATTTATTATAGTTTTAGGTAAGCGCAAATCGTGTATGTGTGTGTTAAAGTGTGTTGGTAGTGAATGTAAATATATTTTGAGTTCAATTAATTCCTAACATCTATTTAATTTAAAATTTAATAGAATTCAATTACCTTAATTCTTTTTTACGAATCTATACAATAATTTAATTTTTGATTAATTATGAAAAATAATTTAGAGATTTCATATATAATTTCATTCCAAGATAAAACGTTGCATTTTTGAAATTAATTTAAGATGATGAATAAAATATTAATATCTGGGTAACGGGTAGGTGTGTACTTCTTTGTTCTTTTAGATAAAAAAGTACATACCTACTTCAGGGCCTGGCATCCCTGCCCACGTGAGCTCATAATTCTTTTTTAAAGAGAATCATGTCCTATCCCTAATCCTAACATACTTCAATCCCTGTTTTCGCAAATTCTTATTCCTTCGAAATCGAAGTGTTTCGTGAGTATATTTTTACTTGTGCGCGAGTGTAAGAGTGTGTTCCTGTGGGGTCAGAGTGTTCCAGATCGAGGCTCGAGACGTTGGCTGTTAAGGTAACATATCTTTATAATATTCTATTCTTAAAATTAAATAATTAAGAAATACTCTAAATTTTTTCCAGTAGATCTAGAAGCTTATTCTAATCTTATTAAACGTAGATAGTAGACATGTTTATATTAATAACTAGCTGCAAGGCACCGACCCCTGTACCCCCAGCCCTCGAACCCCACCCTCAGCCCCGACTCCCACACACCACACCCCCCGAAACCTACCCAGACCAACCCCGCACCACACCACCACCACCAACACTCCATTCCGCACCCTAACCCATTTTATATTAATTCGGGGAAGGGGGGGGGTTCTGGACCCCCTTTCAACCCTCTCGACCAAGGGGTAGAACCAAAATAAGTAGGTGGTTAGATAAGAAATAGTATATAATATCTAGATTTGCATTTTGAAGATATTTTTTGAAAATATTGAAAAATCCCCCCTCCATACCTCCCCTCCATCTAGTTGCAATATAAGGAGATAAATCTAGGCAGAGGAGCCATTTGTGCTCGGACCTTCTTATTGCGAACCTCTATGGAAATAGTTCTTTACGAGGGATTAGTGAACTATTTCCCCCCCCTTTATTAAATATAATCAACCCCTTACATTATTTATCGACGTTTTGAATAAAATTAAGTGACTTTTTCATTAATTATCCTTAAGGACCTATTGACATTCTTCATCCAAATTGAACCAAAATTTAATTTTAGCTTTCTAATAACATTTTCAGTAATATTAAGTGACTTTTTCATTAATTATCCTTAAGGATAATTTAAGTATACATTCGAGAGAACCAAGGCTTGAGCGAATATCGAAATTCCAGTTGAAATTGATAAGTTGGTGTTTTTTTTTTAAATTATTTCTTCAGATTAGTCAATGAATGTGTCTGATGGTGTCTTTGTCCCCCGAGGTGAATTCTAATTATGTTCTAATATTTAAAATTTATTTTAACATATAAATAGGAATAAGGTCAAATTCTTCAAAAACAATATATTATAGAAATTCTTTTTAAGTATTCTGATTACTAAAATACATATGGGGTAATTCTTTTACAAACCCAACACCTTTCTGACCGAGCCATTTTTTATTTGTCTGAAAAAAAATTTTAAGGTTCTTTATCGAAAAAAAAAATGAATACGTGTCAGAGGATTTTTTATTATTTTTTTTTTCTGAAAAATATAGTGTCGAAAATGTGAGATTTTCGTGATTTTTGCCTTGGACACTCATTTTCAAAAATTTATAACCCCGGTTGTTTTTGAGATAGAAAAAACTGTTTTTTTTGTTTTTTTTTTTGTTTTTTAATTTAAAAGTAAACGAGTTAATTTTAAGAAGAAAATGGTTCCAAAAAATTTATGAAAAATTTTAAATTGTCAATTAACAATCGATTTTTAACAATCTTTCCCACCTCGTAGCGCGTTTTAAGTATAACCATAGCATTTTACGTGAATTTTGCTATCGAAAATGCTTTTTTTATCGATGGAGAAATAATTATTACTATTGAAAAAAATTAAATAAACTAGCGCGATACCTGAGATCGGCGCATCTCATTTTCTCGCCTGATACCGTTCTTCTCTGTATTATATGTAGTATAATATATATCAGGGGTGGCCACAACGTGGCTCTCAGCCAATCTCGTGCGGCTCTTGAACCTTCTTGAATAATACTGATTTTAAAAAGTATAATAATTAAATTAATGAAATAATATTACAAAAATTAAATTAATTTTTTTATGACCAGCCCACGTTGTTCACGCACCACTTTCTTGTTGACTTGGCAACTGGCAACACTTATTGAAAGCCACCCTGATGTTCAGGTGGAAACAGAAGATTATATATCCAAAATATCTACTCTTGCTGAAGAAATAAATGACAGATTTAATGATTTGAGAACACTCAAACCACCTTCATTTTCATTCCAGGAAAATCCTTTTGTTGTTAATGTTGTGGGCGATAGTTGTCCTGTTTCATGCAAGGGCGGATCCAGGGGGGGGCGGAAGGGGCGACCGCCACCCCCCCCATAGAGGCCAACAAACGGCGGCCAAATCGACAGGGAATTTATAACAATTTTTATTTTTTTATTTTTATTTTAATGAACTTAAAATACGAGATATGAAACTTGTAAAAAAAAAAACATTTTTAAAATTGAAAATAAAGTTCTATGTTTGTGTGTGTGTGGGGGCGGCGTCTCTCCCCCCCCCCGCTTGGACAATTCGATCGCGACACATTTTCGAGACAAGACAAAAGAAGTTGATCTTATATACATCGGGCACCTTATATACATTCTCCCCCCCCCCCCACCATAAAAAATTCCTGGATCCGCCCTTGGTTTCATGACCAATTACTGTAACCAAAATAAATTCGTAACTGGATTTAATAAATAAAAGTCAAGATTGTTTAACCACATTGTTATACATATACATATACCGGTTTAAATAATTATACATATTATTAACAACAAACATTTTTATTATTATTTTATTTTTGCCTTCAAGGGCAAAGTGATAATTACTGAATTTTCCAGCCAGCATATTACAAAGGATACAGCAGCTGTAGAGTTGGAGATACTAGAATTGCAAGAGGATGAAGGACTAAAAGAATTCAAACGAATTGGCATTTCGGCCATAGAGTCATGGAAGAAGGTCCCAGAAGAAAAATACCCACTAGCAAAAGAGTGTGCTAAGAGACTAATCTCAATATTTGGAACTTCTTATGTGTGTGAATCACTGTACTTAACTCTTAAATTCATTAAATCTAAATATTGATTCGAACTAACTGATGATGATTTAAGTGAACTCGTGCGAACTGCCATTACCAATTATCAGCCAGATTTCAAACAACTAACAGCCAAAATGAACACTCGTAAAAGCACTTCTCAAAAGTAAAATGTCATTTCTTTTTTTATTGAAATTGAACACTAATGTTATAGTTAAGTAAAGCAAAAAATAAATGTTACTCCATTTATATTTTATGTCTTTTTTTTAATAAACTATCAATTAATCTTCAAACAATGTGGCTCACTTTGAAACAGTTTTATAAATTTGCGGCACCCAAAGTTAAGGTTCGTGGCCACCCCTGATATATATTATGTAGTGTGTAGAAATGATATATTATATAATTATTGTTTAATTATTATTCAATTAAATAATATTATTTATTAATAAATTAGACTAAGAGAGAATGAAAAAAAAACAATAATTAAATATTCCAACGCCTCCTAATCGATCGCAGACCCCAAAGATCGAAAATAATGTTCTCTTCCCCAGGGGCGACCACAACGAGGCCGTGTAAAGACAATTAATAACAATCAGCCGGGCTGAGCCTTTTGTCTATAATAAAAATAAACTTTCCTTCGTTCCCTAAATTTAAATTTGTTATTAATTGTCTTTAAACGGCCTCGTTTTGGTCGCGCCCCGGGTGAAGAGAAAATTATTTTTCGATCTTTGGGGTTTGTGATCGATTGGGAGGCGCTGGAATATTTAAAAAATGAACGAGGAGAGGATTAAAAAGAAATTCCATAATTCATATAGACGATAGGTATTAGTTTGGGTTCAGGGATCAGTAGCTTAGTGGATATAGGAGCTAAAGCTCTTATGACAAAGCATAGCACTACACATGCAAAGATCCCGGGTTCGAGCCCCGGCTGATCCTTTTGTATATAATAAAAATAATCTTTTCTTCGTTCCCTAAATTTAAAAACCAATTATGTTCATATAACATCTGCCGTTTAATGAGTAAGAGAGTTCTTAGTTTTGAAATTTGATTTATATAAACCGGGTGAGTTTTTTTATCTTGAGACAGTCTTATAACTCAAAAACCGTTCTTTATATGAAAAAAGTTTCAAATAAAAGTTTATTTATATCGAAGGGGAAACTAAACTGGGGTATTGTTTGCCGACCTAGAACAAGCTTTAAAGGGTATTTAAAAGTTAAGTTTTGTTCTTTAAATGGAAACCTATATATTTCTTTACATATTCATAATTTAGAAAAAAGTATACGACATTGAATCAATTATTAGATCTCAAAAAAATTATAATAATTATTCTTAACAATCATTCAACTTAATTATCAAATAAAAATGATTAAATAATTAATTATTAAATAAATAATTTTAAATAGAAAAGTCACAACAATGAAAATAAGTGTTCATAATGATTTTAATACTTCATTATACACAGATTTAAGAGATTATTTCTACTTATTGAACTACTTAAACTATTTGAGTTTAAAAAAGTTTATTTCTCGTGTCAATTCAGTAGATAGTTATATTATATTACCATAAATAAAAATGGAGCATTTTTTGTTGAAGACAGAATTGAAATGGTCTTAATTTATGCGGTGAATGTGAAAGAAGTGTGCCATATGCTAGCATTGAAAGAAATGGATGCCGAGAGTTTTGCTGATAAGAATACACCCTCACAAGCTTCATTTTATCGTGTTGTAAATCTGTTAAAAAAAACAGGAAATGTAAAGGCTACTAAGAAACTGAAACAGGCTAAAAAACGGTTATTTTCATTGTTGTGACTTTTCGATTTAATAATTATTTATTTAATAATTAATTATTTAATTATTTTTATTTGATAATTAAGTTGAATGATTGTTAAAAATAATTATTAGGATTTTATTTGAGATCTAATAATTGATTTAATATTTTGTTTATTTGATGTCGGATAAAAAATAGTTCTTATGAAAGTTGTTCAGTTTTTTTTGTAGATTATGAATATGAAAATAAATATATAGGTTTCCATTTAAAAAACAGAACTTGACCTTAAAATACCCTTGAAAGTTTGTTCTAGATCGACAAATAATAGCGTACTTTAGTTTCACCGCTCGAAATAAATAAAGTTTTATTTGAAATCAAGAGAAAAAACTCACCCGGTATATATGTATATGGATAAATTTTTTGTCAGTCAATATTATTTCTATATGTACTTTGAAAATAATTATTAATTCTACTTAATTCTAATTCCTCTAATATAAAGAGAAATGTGAATGTATCTAAACACGAATAAAGGATTGTTCTGGAGAAGAATGAAGGGTTAAACAATTAGTAGTAATGAGTGAAAATCGAATGGTCTGCTTGAAAATTGGTTAAATAATTAAAAGTGATAAATGAAAATAGTATGACGTATTATTATAAGCCGATTAAGATTATCTGGGAAGATAAGCTAAGAATAGCTTGCCCTAATTGCTCTCGAGGGCTATATAAGAGGGGAAGTGATAGGGACAGAGGGATATGTGAGAGAGGTGAGATAGGGACAGAGGTGATTGTGGGGGGGGGGATAGGGACAAGAGTATATAAGGGGAGAGTGATAGGGAAATTAACAGTGTGTCTCAAGCAGTGGTCAGTGAAACATCAAGTGTGAATATTACAATATGGCCTCTCCACCTACATCCAGCCTCTGAGATTACTCCACCGCTCACTAATAAACAACCTTTCACTTCGAAACAAGCCTTCATCTCTTAAATTAATTATATTTATAGAAAATTAAATATAAAATTATTTATTTCTAATTATTATAGTTTTAGGTAATTAGAAATCGTGGGTGTATGTTAAAGTATGTTGGTAGTGAATGTGAATATATTTTAAGTTCAATTAATTCCTAACATAAGTTTAATTTAAAATTTAAAATAATTCAATTACCTTAATTCTTTTTTACGAATCTATACAATAATTTAATTTTTGATTAATTATGAAAAATAATTTAAAGATTTCAAATATAATTCCATTCCAAGATAAAACGTTGCATTTTTGAAATTAATTTGAGATCATGAATAAAATATTAATAACTGGGTAACGGGTAGGTGTGTACTTCTTTGTTCTTTTAGATAAAAAAGTACATACCTACTTCAGGGCCTGGCATCCTTGCCCACGTGAGCTCATGATTCTTTTTTAAAAAGAATCATGTCCTATCCCTAATCCTAACCTACTTCGATCCTTATTTTCCCAAATCCTTATTCCTTTGAAATCGAAGTGTTTCGCGAGTATAATTTTACTTGTGCGCGAGTGGAATAGTGTGTTCCTGTGGGGTCAGAGTCTTCCAGGTCGAGGCTCGAGACTGTTGGCTGTTAAGGTAACATATCGTTTATCTATTCTTAAAATTAAATAATTAAGAAATAATCTAAATTTTTTCAAGTACTTTTTTCGAATTTAAAAAAAAATAAAGTTCAAATAAAATAAATAAATATTACATTAAAAATAATTTTATTTCGAATATTTCTATAAATTTACTTCACTATATTATTTTACTAATAGTATTTTTTTCCTTTTTTCAGGTAGGTGCTCGCCCTACTTATACTAACAGGCAAGATTAAGTATTTGATTTTCTTATTTTATGGAAAATCAAATTCTTTATCTTTGGGTAACGGGTAGGTGTGTACTTTTTTGTTCTTTTAGATAAAAAGTACATACCTACTTCAGGGCCTAGCATCCCTGCCCACGTGAGCTCATGATTCTTTTATCAAGAGAATCATGTCCTATCCCTAATCCCAACCTACTTCGATCCCTATTTTCCCAAATCCTTATTCCTCGAAAATCGAAGTGTTTCGCGAGTATATTTTTACTTGTGCGCGAGTGGAATAGTTTGTTCCAGTGGGGTCAGAGTCTTCCAAGTCGAGGCTCGAGACGTTGGCTGTTAAGGTAACATATATTTAAACTAAGAAATACTCTAAATTTTTTCAAGTAGTTTTTTCGATTAAAAAAACATAATAATGTTCAATTAAAATAAATAATTATTACATTAAAAATAATTTTATTTCGAATATTTCTATAAATTTACTTCACTATATTATTTTACTAATAGTATTTTTTTCCTTTTTTCAGGTAGGTGCTCGCCCTACTTATACTAACAGGCAAGATTAAGTATTTGATTTTCTTATTTTATGGAAAATCAAATTCTTTATCTTTGGGTAACAGGTAGGTATGTAATTTTTTGTTATTTTATATAAAAAGTACATACCTACTTCAGGAGCCTAGCAACCCTGCCCAGGTGAGCTCATGATTCTTTTATCAAGAAAATCATGTCCTATCCCTAATCCTAACCTACTTCGATCCCTATTTTCCCAAATCCGTATTCCTTGGAAATCGAAGTGTTTCGCGAGTATATTTTTACTAGTGCGCGAAGTGGAATAGTGTGTTCCTATGGGGTCAGAGTCTTCCAGGTCGAGGCTGGAGACAATGGCTGTTAAGGTAACATATCTTTATGTAAGAAATACTCTTTAATTTTTGCAAGTAACTTTTTTGAGTTTTCTTAAAAAAATATAAACTTTCTTTTTTTTTTTTATTAAAGTATAACCTCAAAGTCACAGAGAACATTAGGTCATATGAGGCCAAACAAAATACATAAAATTACATAAATACATATAGCATTACATTATGATGAAAGTATTACAATGTTTTTTTACAGTCTCAATAAACCAAAGGATATGTAACAAGCTAGATAGAACCAGATGGTCATACAATAATACAAATATGTACTATGCAGAGAAGCTTTTTAACATGTCATATAATAATAAAATAATTTCTCGTGTAATTTTTAATGGTAGTATAGGGTATATATAAGTACATTTAATCATTTATTTATTTTTTATTTATATTTCTTTATCTTTTCGGACGAGTATTGAGTATGACATTCCTTCAGTAATTGAATTCATTAATAATTATATGATTGTTTTGAAATTTATTTTTCAACTGGACTCGGAGAAGTCATATCTACATCTCTATCTTTAGACATTAAATCATTTCTCAATGTCTTGCTGCCTGGGTCCATGGTAGGATTCGCAGGCAACGGAGATGTGCATGTGTTAATTTGATTCGTCAGGTAATATAAAATTTGAGCGAGGGCTTGGTTTGGGGAACCTTCTTCAGTTCTTTTTATATTTAATTTTAGCATGCCTTCTCTCGCTTAGTCTCATTGGTTTTCTAGTTTGGCTGGATATTTCTTTTCTTGTTTGAATTATTAGAATTGTAAATTGGATTCGAAAGAAGGAAAACTTTCCATAGTCACCTAGGTAAAGGGTTTAGAAGGGACATATGCAAAAACATCCGAAAATGGTTTGCATTTATGTCAAGTCTTGTGCTTCTTTATGGTGAAGAGCAGCATTTTGAAACCATCAGTTCCCCTAATTTTTTTTAGTGTCTCGAGAAGTAGTCTTCACATTTGTCGAGTTCTGAACAAAAATGATCCATTTTGCAAATTTATACAAATAGGCTTGCCTTTCATAGGGCAGCGACTTCAAGCTCATGGACTGTCAAGCGTCCGTCAGGAGCTTGCATCTAGGTTTTTCGCTTCTGCAATTCCTGGAAACATGGTTAAAGCGCCAGCAGATTTGGCATATTGGAGGCTTAGAAAGAATAAACGGAATATTCCTTCGCATCCGACGGAATGCGTACAAACAGGTGAATGGAAGTATTTGGCTGCCAAATGTAATTTGAATTGAATTCGTCGGTAAGAAGCTGAGGATTATTATTATCTTTGGAATTCAACAAACGGTTCAATCCTCTTCCGCTTCTTAAGAATTTTATACGGAGAAGCGCAGAAGCAATTTTCTAGAAATCATTTGCATCTGAATTCTTTGGGGATGGTTGCTGAATCCACTCTATTCTAGTAGGTAAAAAATAAGGAATATATCCAGGGGACATTCAGAATTCTTTCCAATATGCGGGTCTTTAAATGAATGCATTTGCCAAAATCGAAGTTGAGGCTTTGGAACTGGACTTCTAATTTTGAATTCGTCAATCTGTGAGATTCCAAGGATAAGTTGGTTGAGATCCATTCATATTTTGGTAAATAAATGTTGCAAAACAACCATTGGGTGGATAGGTTTAGATATTGTTTTGGACGGTGATTTCATCAATATCTCCAAGTAGAGTATCTTCATTGGTGAGAATTTCATTTCCATCCTTATCGATAAAATATTTAATTGTGATTTTTTCTCAAGAAAAATGAAAAATGGTCCAGCATCGGTATTGTACGGATATTCATTATCACAAGCATCTATTATAGAGTTACGATACCCCGAGGGGGAGACCCCTCGGGGCATTTCATCCTTATGAATGTTTTCTTCTATAGAAGAATAAATTATGCAGGTAAAACAAACACAAATAAATGATAATTATTATAAAAATAAAAAGTAAGCGTGAGGTATGCTTATCTGCGTGCTATCACTCCGCTGCTTCCAGTACTAATATTTAGATGAAATAATTTTTTAGAAATAAATAAATAAATTAAAATTATAAATTACCTATATGCAATTTTGAAATTTTTTTTTCTTAATTTAATTCGAGATATTGTTTTCAGACAATTTCGCCTTTATATATTTTCAGTTTAATAAAATTATTTCACATGGATAGATAATAAAATTTCAGTTTTTGTTAATAAATCACATTCAATAGTAAATAATAAATAATTCTATTTTAAAAATAATCCCCTTATAATTAAATATTCCCCTCTAAACTTCAATCTAATTATTTTCTTTTTACTGATCTAAAACTACATAAGTTAATATCGAAATTTCTCTCATCATACTCAGATCTACAAATTTTTTATATTTGTTTCTTAAATACAAATATTTCATAAAATTTTTATACCAAATGTCGAATGTTTAAGACTTTGATCCGAAACAAATTGCAGTATTGGAGACATTGTACTGGTATTTGTTTCGTAAAAGGTCTTTTAACAATTACTTATCTCAAGTCTAGACGTATTTTGCTACAAATAAAATGTCTCCTATTTGTTTCAAAACACGTCTAGCCTTGAAATTTTCATTATTTTCCCATTTTCAAATTTCGAATTGTATTTCTGAGTGTTTTATACATTTAAAAATAAAGAAAATATTTTAAATTTTAAAATCATCATTCTATTATGTAATATGCGTTCAAAATTAAATTAATAATCTCCCTTTAATTATTATTTATTTATCTATCCATGTGGGGGGTGGTGACAGCTGCCTTCTCGTGGTGCCCCCTGTTTTCGCTAAACAGCTGTCTATGTCTCGGTATAAATTAACTATCAAGACATAATCATATATAATAATTACATTTGCATAATTTTTTCATACCCTATGCATCCTATTAATGATAATAATCAATTTCGAAATCACAAGTATACAATTATAATTTCTCTTTTTATAGTATGAGTTA